>RJWT010006965.1:0-28305 GCA_004365215.1 Cuniculus paca | reverse complement strand
CTCCTTCCTATCCCTGTCTGTACATGGTAGAGGATTTAAGAAACATAATGTGCATAAAAGTAAACAATATGAAGAGCCATCATAGTAGATGGTGAATGATTAAATTTTAAAAAATTATTACAGTAAAGAACATATTGCCATTAGTCCCCTCCAAAATATTCCCCCTTACCTCAGACATACTGATTCTATCCTCCTTGCCACTTTCTGAAATGGTTCTGGGGGTGGGGATATAGCTCAGCTGTATAGCACCTTCTGGCAAGCGCAAGGTCCTGAGCAGTTTTCAATACCAAAAAAAAAAAAATGCTTTGATGAAATGGTTCTGGAAGTCCTCTTTCCTAAGTGTCATTAATAGCTGCAATTAAAAAAAAAAAAGGCCAGTAACCAACTCAGAGGGAAGGCAGAGGCAGGCCCTACTCCTGTGTGCACCTCAGCAGACAAAGGAGACACTGCTTGCTTGTACCCAGTTCAAAAGGAAGGCAGAGGCAGGCCCTGCTCCCGTGCATACTCCAGCCGACAGTGGGAGACACCGTGCATGAGTAACCAGCTCGGGGAAGGTAGAGGCAGGCCTTGCTCCCACAAACACTCCAGCAGCCCTCTGGACACTTCTGCCCCCAGGTAACCACCAAGGGCTGGGAAAAACAGAAGCAGGGCCTGCACTAGAGCACCCGGTGGGCACCGTTGGATACTCGTGGCCAGCACTGGCCAGAATGAAACAGTCACACTCCAGAGAAATTGTAGCCAGTGTGGGAATTGCCTGGGACCACTCTACCCACTTGTTTGGAAGAACCCAGGAAAATATCAAGACAAAAAAGCAAAAGGCAATCCCTGGACTCCAACCCAAGCAGAGCAAGTCCAGAAGATGATAACATGGAACAGATTCGGAGTCACACACCTGAACTTTCTGCAGTGATGGCAACTGAAGTAAAGAGACAACTCTATGAGGCTATAAAAGAAATTAGAACACAAATACTATCTCAGGTAAAAGAAGAAATGAAAAACATAATAAAAGAATTGGTAAGCCCCTCTAAAGAAGACACAGATAAAAAATAGAAGAACATAGGAAAATGAGGGAAACCATGAATGAACAATATAAAAGAGATTTAGAATGCTTGAAACAGATTCAAAGAGATATCCAGGAAATTAAAAACTCCATTGAAAGCTGGCAAAATCGCTTGAAAGAAACTGAAGACAGACTTTCAGACCTTGAAGACAGGTGTGCAGCTTGTGATCGGGAACGGAAAGACCTCTTAAAAATAATGAGGAATAAGGAAATAACAGTTCACCGACCGCAAGATGATTTAAAGCGAAATAATTTAAGAGTGATAGGTATCAGTGAAGAAGCAGGGGTCAACACAAAGGACATTAAAATTCTATTTACAGAAGTACTAGCAGAAAACTTCCCAAACATGGGAAAAGGACGTGATACTCAGGTAAGTGAGGCATATAGAACACCAGCTAGCCATGACCAAAATAAATCTACACTCAGACATATAATAATCAAGATTCCAGAAATTCAATACAAGAACATAATAGTAAAAGCTGTTAGAGAAAAGAAACAGATCACCTTTAAAGGAAAACCCATTAGAATCATGACAGACTTTTCAACACAAATCATCAAGTGAAGAAGAGCTTGGAGTGAAATATTGCAAGTCCTGAAGGAAAACAACTTCCAACCCATACTGATGTACCCTGCAACACTTTCTTTCAAAATTAATGGAGAAACAAGATACTTCCATGACAAAGAACAACTGAAGGAATTCATGACCACCAAACCAACCCTACAAAGAATACTGAAGGACATTTTAGAAGGACATAAGAAAGATCATAGTTCCACGAACAGCGGCATGGGGGAATACCAAGTGGGGCAGACAGTAGAATGGAGGGGAAAAGTAGACAGCCAATGGCAGAAAAATAGCATGGCAGAGACAAGCCAGTGCATGTTGGCCATAACCATTAATGTAGAGGGCCTCAGTTCACCAATAAAAAGAAACACAGGTAGAGTGGATCAGGAGACAAGATCCATCGATATGCTTTATCCAAGAAACACATTTAACTCAAAAGGAAATTCATAAATTAAAAGTCAATAGAGAGAAAACAATGCTTTATGTGACAGGGAACCAGAAAAAAAGGTAGGGGTAGCTTGCCATCAGCTTCAGAATGGATAAGAAAGATATGGCATTTCTATACAACAGAAAGCTACTCAGCTGTAAAGAAAGATAACCTCAAGACTCTTGTAAGTAGATGAATACAATTTGAGAGCATGCTCATGGGGGAAAGGGTTCAGAGTCACATGGGTGAACATCCTGTTGTCTCCCTGGTATAAATACTAAAGAAATTATTAGGATCCAAAATACAAAATAGAGGTTGTGAAGGCGAAAGGGGAGGAGATATCTACAGGGGGAAGGCAATGGCTATTGTTAATCTGTCATTCAGTTTTGAAACCCTGTATTGTTTTCATGGTTCTGTTTAGCTTGGTTTTATTCTGTTTTGTTGTTATGTTTGATTTTATGGCATGAACAGCTATTTTAAAAATAACAAAATAGATTATAGTAGCCATTATTAACTTCCTATTATCTTGTTCCGAAGCCTTTATTGCTTTACTTGTTTTCCTTTGATTTTATTCTATTTTGCTTTGTTTGATTTTTTTATGTGTGATGGTATAAGCAGCTACTTTGAAGATAAGATACATCATGGTAGCCTCTGTTGTATTCCTACAGTCTTGTTTGAAGTCCTGTATTGCTTTTATTGTTTTCTTTTGATTGGTTTTATTCTGTTCTGTTGACTTGATTGTATTTTACCTGAGGTATTGGGCAGTTAATTTGAAGATAACAAGAGGCATTATGGTAGCCATTATTCATTTCCTTTTATCTTGTTTTGAAGTCTTGTCTCATGTTCATTGTTTTGTTTTGATTGACTATTCAATTTTGTTTTGTTTGATTTTATTATGTCTGATGATATAAACAGCTACTTTGAGGATAACAAGATGCATTATAGTAGCCACTGTTGTATTCCAACTGTCTTGTTTTGAAGTCCTGTACTGCTTTCATTGTATTGTTTTGAATGGTTTTATTCTGTTCTGTAGTGTTTGATTTTATTATGCCTGATGGTATGGGAAGTCATTTTGAAGATAGGAAGAGGCAACATGGTAACCATTGTTGGTTTATTTTTATCTTGTTTTGAAGTCTTGTATCATGTTCATTGTTTTGTTTTGAATGACTCTATTCTGTTTTTTGGGGGGGGTTATTCTCTTAAAAACAACAACAACAACAACAACAAAAACTACAGTAAACGCTGCTACTAGTGCCATCCAGTGGAAAGACAAGTTCATAAAAACAGTATGGTGTGTCCTCCACTTTACTCTCCAAATCTGGCATCACGGGACTTCTGGCTCGTCCCCAGAGTCAAAGCGACTTGAATGAACTCAAGACATTGAGGGAGCCAGGACAACTCAACTAAAGACACTCACAAAAGAGGACTTCCAGACGTGCTTCCGGAAGCGGCAGGAACAACGGTGTGTGTCTGAAGTAGTGGAGTCCTTCAAGGGGGACTGACGGCAAAGTGTCTTACTATAATGATTTTTAAAATTTAAGCATTTAGCATGGTTTTCACACACTCCTTACATATCGCAGATACTGATCTCTTAAGGCAAAGGAAAGAGAAAAATGCTGAAGAAAGCAGAGAAAAGAAGGGGAGACAGGAGAAAAGAAGGAGCCATCGTAAGAGCAGCAGGGATCCATGTGTGGGAAAGGTCTCCTGCTGACGTTCCACTTACAGGCAACAGACAGTGGAGCTCAGTTAACCCAAAGAACAGTGTTCTGGCTTTTAGAGACACACAAACATATGTATTCTCTTGACAGCAATGTCTTACTAAAAATTGAGAGAAAATGGACATCAAAATTCTGAAGTAATAAAATTTCCAATACAGACAACTAACCACATTATCCATCAAATATAAGCCTAGAAGGGATGTATTTGGATGTACAAGATCTCAAAACACCTCATTTACCTTTTTTCATGAAACTAGTATAGAATTTGCTTTAATAAATGGAATAAATCAAGAAAAAGAGAAGGATATGAGACCCAGGAAACAGGAAGTCCAAGAGAAGAAATAGGCAGAGGGTACCTCAAGGAGGTCAGTTATGAAACAGTTCTACAGAGGAAAGACTCCAGAAGGAACAGCTTGGAGGGGCAGAAGCCGACTGACAGATGAGTTAATGTGTTTGCATGTGTGCATTCGTCAGCTTTCCACCACTGTAATGGAATAACCAAGAAAATTCACTTACAAAGAGAAAAGGTCACTTCCATTTACAGTTCTGGAGTTCCAGTTCAAGACCAAGCCAACTTAATGTTCTGGCCCCCTGTTGGGAGTGCTGGGCGGCAGTGGCAGGAGACAGTGGTAGAACGAACTTCCCTCTTCGTAAGCCAGAAAGAGGGGAAGAAGAGGCAAGGTCCACAGGGCCTTTGAGGGCTTCCCCTGGTAAGCCAAGGGTCTCCCACCAGGCTCTCCTCTTAAGGTCCCAACCTCCCAATCGCACTTAGCCTGGGCATGAAGTCTTCAACACCGGAGCCCTTGGGGACTCTGAGGAAACTATAGCAAGGGGAAGTAATATTCACAAAGACTTTACAATTCTGTTGTAGGTTGTGCATTGGTGATATAGGCATGAAATACTGTGCACATTTTCATAGAGAGGTAATTTTTAACTTCAGGCAAATCTAGAAAAATATACCATTTAGCTCATACATGAGTAAACCTTAACATTGTCATAATAATATAAAGTTATATATTTTTTCTTTTTTTTGGCACTGGGGACTGAACTCACAACCTCGTGCTTGCCGGGCAGGCACTTACACCACTGAGCTAAATCCCCAGCCCCTGTCTTTTTGAGACAGGATCTCATTATGCCGTTCAGGCTGCCCTTGAGCTCACTTTGTTGCCCAGGCTGGTCTCGAACTCACAACAATCCTCCTGTCTCAGCCTCCCGAGTGCTGGGATTACAGGTGTGCGCCACCAAGCCCAGCTAACAGTTACAATTTGTTCAAACAAAAATAATACCTTTATGGAGAGGTTGAGGGGAAGATGGAGAGGCTATGGGCGTGGGTGGGTGTGCGGGGATGGGAGAAAGCATGCCAAGTCCTCCTTTACTATATGGAGAAGTAAACAGAAGGTGTCTTAAAGTGATAAATTAAGAAATTAACTATATATTTTTTAAGAACATTGTGCTACATGGAAGAAGAAAGGAGAAACAACTATCAACATTTTTAAAATGATGATTCTAAGGACTCAGACACAGGGACAGGTGCAGTACTGGGAAGCACCTGAGGCATCAGCAATGTTTCGTAGGATTATTTAACTCAAAACTAAGCACATGCCTTGCTTTGATGAATGCTTATAGCTTAGCAACATTGTGGACTGTTATTTCTGTTTCTTTTTTAATAGCACAAAAACAGGAGGAGATTTTGCTGAACACTTACATTTCCCATGCTACAAGGGACTTTTCAAGATATGTTGAAAACAAGGTAACACGCTGACATGTTCATTCTTTCTTGTTAGACTACTAGTATGTACAGTCAGTCCTGTTTACATAGCACCACTGAAGTTATCGTGAAATCCACAGTTATTAAAACTACTTGTTCAAGACCAGTGTTTTTAAATTTTGGTCAACATATATATGTGGGGGTGCGAATGAGGTAGAAGTCTGGAATGCCTCCCATGTGATGGTGAGAAAATTACTGAGGGAAGCTTCCTTTCCTTATTCATGAAGTGATGACTGGAGTAAGCTTTTTAAGGATGAGCGTGCACATGGGGTAGTGGAAATGACAAAATCGAAACAGGTAATGAGGTGTTCGTTACATTTTAAAATACATAATCAGTAGATAATCACAAGGTATGTATGTGGAGCTGGTTAATTTAAAATGGAAATATCCCATTCTGTAGGATGCATTGCTATCAAAAAGTAACTTTTACTGTGTAATATGAAAGAGAAAATTATAAGTAAGTGTAGTACGTGTATAGTCCTGTTTCTTAATTAGATGCTGCTGGTGCTGATTATACAAGGAATAAAAACCTTGTGGTTTGTCACAGTACAATATCCACGAACTAAACAGAGAATTCAGTAGAGAAAACAATGGAGAATATTTTTAAGTCTATAAAATGCTGTTCTTTTTCTCTTTAAAGAAATTTTAAATTCTTAAAATAAGCCTCAATAATTTCCACCCACATTTTTCACAGGCAGTGTTCATAAATCAAAGTGTATTCAATTTTGTGAAATTATCTGTATCTGGGACACTTAACCTGGGATCTGCAAGCCCCTTCTAGAGTCCATGAATGCATTTTCATGAATTAGCTTAGAGGCTTGGAAGCTTTTCTAAGAAAGGACGTCTGTAGTCTCAGCCGAATGATTCCAGAGTTACCTTGGAGCCCTCCTCTGAATATGATTAAGCCGTCTAATACTCTGCTGTTCTGCTGTTTGAACTCTATGAGATAACTGTGGCCTTTATGTTTATGAGCAGGAGACAGTGAAGGAAGAATTAAAACAAGTGCGAGATCTAGAAAGCCAGAAAATGAAAGAACATTTTGAAATTCTAAAGAACCTAGAAAATGAAGTCTATTTATATGACCAAAAAGCAGAGCTTTTGCTTCTGGAAAATAAAAGATTAAAAGAAGTAAGTTCAAAAGCCCCTCACATTGCAAAATGATTTTTGCTGATTGACTATATCAGTAATAATTATAGAAAAGATGAGAACAGACATTCATAGTATCCATTCTTTATCCCCATGTCAGTAACCCCCTTTCCTCATCTTAATATCATAGATGAGTTTTCCTGGTCTTGGTTTTTTTTATTTTGAGACAGGGTTTCGCTATGTAGTTCAGACTGGCCTTGAACTCACTTTGTAGCCCAGACAGGCCTTGAACTCAAAGCGATCCTCCTGCCTCAGTCTCCTGAGTGCTGAGCCTGCTGTCATGAGCCACCACACCTGGCTCCCTGGTTTTGAATATATGTATAGAATGAGTTTAAACTCAGATTACTACTACTGTGATCCAACTCAATGAAACCCTGATTTGAGTGGGCACTTCGTAAAGTCTCTAGACCCAGTAGGTCACCTCTGAAGTCTCACACTGAACTCATCTGACAGCATCACTGCTTTATGATGTCTGATGCACACACAAATTATATAAGGAACATTTTTGTAGTGGACATGGCACAGTCAAGCAGAACATCTTTTAATTTTTTATTGTATCAAGTTACATTCAGAGCATCATGTTTATTGGATGTGAAATGCTTACCAGGAAGTAGGATCCTCCGTTATCTTCCCCCATGCAAATGTGAAAAGGGTATTCATCACTGTTACTTCTGCAGTAGCAGAGCTGCTGACACAGAAAAGGAATTAATACACATTTACTGAATGACTTCATGGATATTTCATCCACAGTAGCTAAACTGCTAATAGTAATCACATGTCTTTCATTTCCAGTACATTTCATACTTGAAGAACAGCACAGAGGAATACAGAAAAGGACAAGACTTCTTCACATACAACTCCAACGACCTGTCCTGGAAATTAATAGCTCAGCACAGTAAGTAGTGTATCATGGATCCTCTTTATACATACATTTTTGGATTCGTTTAAACTGATTGTATTAATTTGTGTATAGTAAAGTGCACTTAAGTTCAATAAATTTTGACCAATGTACACACCACTGTGACCACTACCACTGTAGCAAGGTATCCTTTTTTTTTTTTTTTTTGCCTTTTTTGAGACAGGGTCTCACTATGCAGTTCAGGCTGGCCTTGACCTCACTTTGTGGCCCAGGCTGGTCTTGAACTCGCAACAATCTTCCTGCCTCAGCCTCCTGAGTACTGGGATTACAGGTGTGCACCACCACGCCTGGCAAGACATCCATTTTTATCATTGCAAAATTTCTCATGTGTCCCTTGACAGTTATTGTCCACCCTACCTCCATTTTCTAGAAAGTATGGATCTGCTTTCTAACACTAATAATTAGATAATTGGTGTGTTTCTTGTTATAACTACACAGTAGTATTCCCTTGTGTGGATATATATTTTATTTTTCCATTCAGCAACCAAAAGACATTTGCATTATTTTCAGTTGTTCTAGTTCCACTTTTTGAAAAGATTATACTTTCATCACTGTACTAATTTAGTAACTTTTTAAAAAGTCAATTTTATGGGTCTATTCCTTTATTATAAAAATATAACCTTATACCAAGTACCACACTGTTCTGATTACTGTAGCTTCCTATACAATCTAGATAGCAGATCATGTAAGTTCTTACCTTTATGCTTCTCCTTTGAAATTATCTTGGCTACTTTAAGCTCTTCTATTTAAATTTTAGAATCAACTTACTGATCTGCGCACACACACACACACACACACACACACACACATACACACACACGCTTTCCCAGATTTTAATTGGGTTTGTGTTCAATGTGTAAATCAATTTTAGGGGAACCAACATCTTAACAAAATTGCCTTCCAATCCAAAAGCACAGTCCGTATCTCAGTTTGTTGAATCTTCTTTAATTTTTCTTTCCAACATTTCACAGCTTGTGCTCACTTCAGCAGCACATGTACTAAGATTTCACAGCTTTTGGGTTAGTATCAGCTGCCCCTGGGAGTAAGAATCCATCAGATTCAGAAGTCGTTATACTTGCGGTTGTTGTGATTACAGGTGAAAATCAGCAAAGGGAAAAGGCGTTTAGGGCAGTGTGGAGGGAAACAGGTGCGTGATGTCAGTGTCCTGAGTTGCCCAGATGCACTTCATTTCCCTAGCAATGATACGTGACCACACATGCAACAGGTCATCCACCAGGGAGGCTTCCTTGGCTTGGGTGTCCAGGGTATCCACGCAGTCAGTCCTGCAAGTGTACAGGGTCCCTGTGCCCGGCCCCGTGGTCCAGACTTCTGGGAGCCCCACGGAGTTCTCAGGAATGTGGTTAAGATGGACCTACTAAGCTTCAACTGTTAAACTAATCTCCCACCCCTGGAGTAAGGCTGATTTGTTCAGGAGCCCTCACTGTTTGTGTCCACTGCTGAATTCGGTTTGCTAATCTTTGTGTACCTTCATGTCTGTGTGCAAGACCATCCTGCTCATCCTGTGCTGTGCTGTGGTCTGGTGAGTGGTCCCAGCAGGAAGTCCAGGTAGCCTGCTGTTCTGAAAGTGGAAATTTTTAGATAAAAGTAATTTTTGAAAAGAAAATGCAAGTAATTTGTTTTATAAGTTTTCAAATTGTTTTGGTAACCACTGTATTTTAAAATCTATTTCAGCACAATATATATACTTGTGGGCAGAATTTAAAGCCACAATTAAGGTGAGTTTCTGTGTATGTTTGTGTTGCTTTCATAAGTACCACATTTACAAAAACATTCACTTATCTAATAAGTGTGTGTGTATGCGTGTGTGCATGCACGGAGTTCTGAACTGCAGGGGTGTGAAGGGTTGGTGTGGCCATCACATACTAAGATGCAGCAGTTATCTCAAATGTCACTATAGAATCTTAATCCTTTAGGAAACTATCTTCCTAGTCAGTTAAACTGGGAAAGACTTTTTCTTTTTTTTCTCTTTCATCCTTCCCTTTCTTATTTTCCTTCCTTCTCCTTTCTTTCCTCATTCCTTCCTTCCTTCCTTATTTCCTAGCTCACATTGAACACATTTTGTTTTAGGGCAGGGTTAGCTATGGAACGTCTCCACCTCTCCCCACTTTTGGGTCAGATAGGTTGGAATTTGAACCCAGGATCCACCTAAATACTAAAAGGTTGCATAAGTATGCAAAGTTTATGTAACATTCACGTTTAACCTTTATGACACTGGATAAGGAAAGTGCTAATAAGTGCTTTTTTTCTGAAGAAGCTACAGAGGCTCAGAGTCTTAACTAACTTGCTCAAGACCAAATAATAATGAATTTGGCGATTTAAAACTGAGATCCTGTCTGATTACAAAGTTCCTTCTCTGAAGCATTACCTCCTCTGCAGTTCTGTACTGTTCTGAGGGTGTACTGGCTTTTTATGCCACTGCTATTACTACTGTGTCCAGTTACAAATCTAAGCTCAGTGGTCATTCAATTAAATCAACTCATTTGGTAATCCATTTTTCAAATGATTTTGTCAAATGACTGTGTACACAAAACATTTTGCATAACTAAACCCAATTTTGCATATATAGTTTTGTTTTAGACATAACCTAGTTAGAAAGAATGCTTTTGTTACGATTTATATTTACATACCCATATATGCCATTTCTTTAAGGATTTGGTGCACAGTGGTAAAAACACCTTGCATGAGATAAAAAATCTAATAGACAAGCTGTGCACAAGGGATGAAAAAATTGAGTGCATCAGTATTTGGCTACAAGGGAATCTTGAGGACCTGTATACTCTTTCAAAACAGGAATCATCAACAGATCTCCGTAAGTAACACCTTTATATTTGTAACATACACCTTCCTGCTATTTTGCTGCCACTCGTGACATGCAAAGTAGGAAAAAAAAGTCCCAAGTAACTCATCCCCAATAATGTCACAAATATGCAACTAAATATTGATACTCACTAGTGGGTTCAATGTGGTAGTACAAAAGTATCTGCCAATTCTTTCCCACCTAAGAAATTTTTCTAGGTAAGTGAATCTTAGTTTAGTGGGTTTTTTTAAAATACCTGTAAGAACATTTTTTTAGGGCCAGGCATGGTAGCACATGACTGTAATCCCAGCACTTGGGAGGCTGAGGCATGAGGATCACCACAAGTTTCTGGTGAGCCTGGGCTTCACAGCAAGATCCTGTCTCAAAAAAATTTTTCTTTCCCTCAGGGAAGTTCTTTTTTAACTCTACTCATAATCTTTGTTTCCTTAAACAGAACAAACCTGTTACAAATAAATGTTATTCTTCTTTCCTAAACTGAAGTTAGCATTAAAAACAGCAACTGGGGCTTCTGAGATGCTGACACATCCTGTCTAACATGCTGTCTCATAAGCAAACACCCTGACTTCTCCAGAGGCATGTCAACTTTATCATCAATTGCTATAGTAAAATTCCATATTAGACATGACCCTAAACTCTCTGACCCTTTATAGGAAAAGTGTGCCACCCTCTGAATTAGAGTGTTTAACAGATGTGTTTAGGCAAGCTCTACTGTGACATGGTAAAGCCCAAGGACCAAACATGCTGAAACCCAGTGGAGGAGATGAACTTCATTCTAGGCCACATAAGGATGAACACACACCGTGTACACAATGATCAATCCAGGAAAACAAAATTCTCACTGAAAATGAAAAGACTCTTATCTTATGAAAAAATACACAATATATGCTTACTGAAAATATTTTCAGTCAATAGATAATTGACTGACTGGCAGAACTCCAATTTAATGCTATTTGCAGACACTGAAGGGTTGATAACTAGGCACACAAGTACTTGAAGCATCTTGTTTTAGGTTCCATCTTGCGTTAATACTTCATTGTACTCAACCAGCCTTTACTGAGTACCTAGTCTGGGGCAAGAACCATGTCAGACACCTGAGTTGCTATGGCAAGAGACAGATACAGTCTTGCCCAAATGGAACCCATGGTCCATAGAGGTTGGCAAACTCTTCCTGAAAAGGGTTAGATAATAAATATATTTGGTTTTGCTAGCCATGTGGTCTCTCTAGAGACTACTAAACTCTGCCAAGGTAGCAGAGTTGTAGGCTCCCAGGCTGTAACTTGTTCACTCCTAGTATAGTGGAAGACTCAGCATCCTACAAATGTATATAAAATCTCAAGTACACTGGATGTGGGACCTAAGAAACATCAGAGAACAACCTGGTTAAGGAATCAGGGGAGCGATCTCTGAAGAACTGGAAATGGAAATAGAGCTAAGAACTGAACGAAATTCCTGGTTTCCCATCGCTCCATGCCGCTGCTGCTGGGCACTGCTTCATGTGGGCTTCAGAGCGAGGCAGACTTAATCCCAGCTTCATCTCCATGTCCCACCCTCCCCTGTTGTAAAATGAGTAACTCTCTTACAGTGAGTAAGAGAGTTACAAAACATCAGACCCAAATTAGGCATTCACCAGAGCCCTGAAGTCCACTACTCTCCTGGGGAGGTAGGAGTAAAGTTTGGGTCTTGAATTACTCCGCCACCTCTGAGCCCCTTGTAGTCTAGTTTTTGAAATTTCCCTGATTTGCTTCTCCCACAGAAGCATTTTTTTTTTCTAGCTCCACACACCTCTCTTGTCCTCTTTGGACAAACAATGTCACTGCAGCCTTGCAAATGCAGCCCTCTCCTTGGATCACAGCACCAGTCCATTAACATATCGAGGAGTCCTCAGCCTGGCTGAGGTTACAGTGAAAAGACCTACCTTGCACCTTACCATGTACACCCTGTGAGCCACACAAGTGACGAGGTTAAAATACAGCGGCTATGGGAGGATAAAGCACGGTCTTCCGCAATGTCGGGAATACAGAGGTTTCCTGTGGGAGAGTGGTACAGACACAAGTGCCACTGTGTCCTGCAAGCTCATAGGTCCAAACTTAACAAAGCTGAGCTAGGGTGAGATTGTTTTATACATTTTTAATGGCCGTATGTTTTACCAAATTAGTAACATTAGCAACCCCAATGGCTAAGAATTATGCTTGTTTTTATGAAATCAAATAAAATTGCAAATATTAAGTATATTTGAAATTGCTTGAGAACCTGTGACCATAATTTCTTGTTTTGAATACATATTTTTCTGTACAATAGGGCATATGAGAAAATGACTTCAATTGTATGGAACTAGAAGATACAGGCCTGATATCAGATTCATGGCATCGCCCACATGCTCAACAAACTAATTATCCAGTTGCAGATTCTGTGAGCAACTCAGGATTTTAATGGATGCCAGAAGCCACCAAACCTGTGCCAGATACAAACAATTTAAATTGTTTTTCTTTATTCCTACAGGAAAGAAAAAAATCAAGCATACCAAAAAGAGTCTATTTATTACAAAACAAAAATGCATTTATAAAGAATAACAAAATAACTCCAAGATACAATGGCCGTGAATTCAAAAGGCATAAACAAAACTCAGGAAAAAGTGAGTGCACTTATTTCATATTTTGAGATCTTTAACATGTGATCTTTAAATCTGCCTAACCCTATCAAGCTGCAGAAAAAAGGAACAGCCTTCTAAACAATACAATGGGGAAACATGGTCAGATTAGGTTAAGTGCGCAATACTTTATTTTACATCCATGGCTGTGAGTAGCAGTCCTTTGAGTCTTCGGAGTATCAACGTCACAGCTTATATATCAAAAACTAATCACAGGAAAACTGTTTGTATACTCTATTCCATTAACTCTAAAAAGCCATCAGCTATAAGATGCATCCTAGTTCAGAAGGGTCACAGTGTGAAAGCGTCACAGGATTAATGAAATACAGCATGTATTTTTCACAAAAAATGGATGTAAGAGAAAGACAACATGTGAGTATATGTATTTCTCATTTGAGAAAAAAAGACAACTTTAATACTTAACATTTTTTAATTACTTCCATGTTTAATATGATAAAAACCAATTAAATGTCAGAATGTTTGAGTTTTTTGTAGTTATATTTTTATTGTTTTCTTTACAGGAATAATAATCGGAACATGTCTTCCACCAAACTATAAACAGAAAACCTATAACTTATGCTCTATTTTTGCAATATTATCAAAATACTGTATTGGTGAAAATAAATAGCTAACAAAAAACATACTTATTCCCATGTTTGTTAACAGACGCCGCAAGTAAGTCTGTAATCCATGATAGGTGAGAATCGAACTGCGCGGCAGGCCACCATAGAGACTTCAGATCGCATGTGGGTAACTCCTCCTTCACGAAACAGAACCACCGACCGCTAGGCGCTCAGAAACAGACTTGCTCCTAAGGAGAGCTGACAGATCCTCGTGGGCTTGGAGTGGAACGAACAGTATCGTGAGACTGTTTCGCAAGCCTATCTGTTAACACAGTCATTAAACTATACTGCTAATCTTGTTGCCATGTCTGACAGAAGAGTCCTAATATATTTTTTTTAATTTCTTTACTTTTTTATTAGGAACATTTCTTAGGATTTTTGGCATTTCATATTCAATGTCCATTGGCTCCTTCTGAGAGTATTCGTGAAGGTTCAGTAAATTTTGCAGTAAATAAGTAAAAAAGGGCTGGTGTAGGCACCAAAGCCAACAGGGGCAGATCCTGCTCCAGTTTATCCACTCTGGATATGGAGATGATTCCATAGGCATGAAGTAACCAGTGGCTGAAGAGAACAATAAGTCTTTTCTTCCTGACCAGGAGATCATAGCAGTTCTATGTAGTTTTATAAAAGAAAGAAAAGAGAAATACAGATTAGCAAGCTGAATCTGCTAGATAACTTATTTCCACAGTCATCATACTTTGGAATTATAAAATATTTGCGCTAAAAAGGACTTAAAGATTACCCAGTCCAGCCATCGCACTTCGGTGATAAGGAAAGGAGGGTTCCTACTGTCATGAAAGCACTTGACAGCAGCACCACGACAAGACTCCTGTCCCTCTAGTCCTGGCTCACACCACCATATGAGCTAGAAGAGGAATTCCACACTATGGGCTTCCTCCCGCCCTGATCCCATGTACCTGTGAGTCTACAGGTAGGACCGAGGAGGTCCACAAACCCGACCTCTTAATCTCTATCATTCTGAGTCTGCTGCCTGAAAAATTAGAAGCTGCAATAGCTATGCAGATACTCTGGTTTTTATCTTTAATACACTGTAATATGCCGAAATTGGAAGGACCAAGTTAATATGAAAGTAACATCTAAATGTGCTAATAAACATGCATGGCATGTGCAATAGGTAAGTCGCCAACTTTCTCGCATCATTACATGCTCACCTATAACTAGACAGTTTTTCTCTGATTCAGACGCTGATTTCTGATTCCTGTGCAGAGAGCTAACTGAAGAATGGTGAACATTTTACATATGAAAGCCCACAGATGCAAAGAACCAAGTCTCAAGCTAATTTAGAAATACATAAATCTTAATTGTGGATAACAAAAATTCAAAACCCTCATTTTACTCAAATATCCAAATCTTCCCCTACAGTTGATAAAAGTGTCAAAATTAACTTCCTATTTTCTTTAATCATATTTCAAAGCTATTTAAGGATTACTAAAAAGAAATGAGGATAGTCTATAAGTGGAAACAACTAAATACCATAAAAATATTCTGGTTCTTCTACTTTATTCTATCTAAAAGTCACTATGATTTCTAGGCGTTTTCACCTGCTCACTTTCTCACTAATATATTAGAAAAGTGCTGTCAACAGCAACCATTCCAAAATAGTTAACTTATTTTCTCTGGTTGACCTTTATAAAAAGTTAAGAATTATGAGAAAGCACTATCTAACTGTAATGAGCAGTTTAAGAGAGAGATCAAAGGCATTAGATTAACAAAGTACAGAAGAGCCTAGGGTCTATGATTTTTATTCCATCAGGGTTTAGCCTCAAATTTTAGTTAAATCAAATATATTAATGTATTTAATAGCTGTCAAATGAATTAAAACAATTAGAAATGGGTAAATTATTATTTTAAAAGACAATTTCAGATTACATGTGAATAAATATATGCAAAAATACCCATTTTGATTAAAAGCTTAATGAATACATTTTCCCTATAGAGTTGAATACACTATTACCATTTATTGTTAATATTTTTTTGATTTACAATAGCTTAGTTCCTTAAATAGAATATTTAAAAATATAAATATGATGACATAATGTTTATTCTACCTCATTCATCTACAAATGAATAAGACATTTTTGACAAAAAATACTCTGACAATAAGTACATATATAAAATGTGAAACAACAAAAAACAGAGTTCCTTATGCCAGTGGCCTTCCACTGAAATCCTAAAAAGTTAGGAGGCACCAAAAGGGTACCTCAAAAGAGAAACAGAATCAGAACTAATGTGGCTATTATCATTAGTGTGTTCTCCTAGTTACTCAAATATTAGCGATATTAGAGGGCAAAAGTAAATATCTATAATCAAGATAAAACTGAAGATAAAATGTAGATGGATATGGAATGAATGCATAATTACTGATGAGTCAGCATGGCTACTATAAAGTTTGAAATTAGTTATTTATATAGTAACATATATAGTAAAGCTTTTTTTTCTTTTTGGTACCTGGGATTAAACTCACGACCTCCTGCTTGCCAGGCAGGCACTTGTGCCACTGAGCCAAACCCCCAGCCCATGGTAAAGCATTCTTATACGTCTCTCAAAATAGTGTTAATTAGTTTCAATATTTCAACAACTATGCTTGCTATGTGGGTAAATTATGTGAAGTAATTTTTCTTTACCATGCTGGAAAGAAGAGCTTATCTACCTCATTATTTCACTAACATCTCAAGGAAACATACAGTGTAATCTATACAATCTTCTATAAATTTACATAACAAGCTCAGAGCTACCAAATGACATCAATCAGCCAAGGATTACTGAAATAATCAGTTATACCTTATCATACCATTTGTACTATTCACCTGTCAAATTTATTTAAAAAAAAAATTTAACAAAGGAAAAAAAGATTTCTTACCTCTATTTCAGAAGCTGACATGTATACAGCCAGAGTAACCAAGGATAACACTAATATAATATACGGGAAGGCATAATCTGAAAGACAAATACTGTTATTACAATGGAAATTAAACATTTTCTGAATAAGCCATCAAATAAATTCAAATAGTATAATTCTCCCTATGGTTCAATCCTTCTTCAACCAGTTCCATGAGACATTTTTCTGGAAAAGGCCAGTGAGTAGATATTTTTGGCCTCATAGGCTATATAGGCTGTTTTATTATCCAGCTATACAGTTTTACTGTGAAAGCAACAACAGAAAATATATAAGTATATGGGCACATCACTGTTCTAATAAAACTTTATAAACAGTAAAATTTGAATTTCATATAATTTTAACATATTAATGAATAGAAGTTTTTTTTTTTTCCCAACCACTTAAAAAATGTAAAATTCATGCTTGGTTCAGCTTTGAAGACCCTTGCCTAAGGCATCATTTGGACAAAAAGAATTAACCTCTCTTCTGTGCATCTAGAATGATACAATATCACTGAATGAAACTTGGGAGAATTAAGAAAATAATCACTCAAATAATTTTGTATTTTATAGTCCAGGAGGGGGACCTTGGCTGAGAAAGTCTATCTGTAAGAGTAATTCAGCTTTAACTAATCTTTAGAAAAGATTCACTTATCGATAAGCCTCAGAGGGTTAATAGATCTTTCATTATCCCTACTATCAAAATTCTAAAAATTTCTACTTCATATACAATAGGTACAATATGGAAAAATTTTTTTCCTACAAAGCACTACCATTCTATTAAAATATTTTAAATTTATAGCACATGAAAATAGACAAATTCAGTAAATACTCTGAATTATTCTTTTACAATTATTTTAAAAGTGTTAGTTTATGAAACTATTAATCATTCAACATTGCAGAACTTATTTGCAACAATTTCAAATGTTATTTCAGGATACAGCACACAGAAGTCCTGAATTATCAATAAAAGCTAATTTCAATTTACTAATGAATAACTTCTTTGACATTTAGAAGTTTTTATTTCATATGCAGTAACTGGATCCTCAGTCATTTAAAGAGTTACCTATTAACTTACAAGCAGCTAAACAATCTTGCTATTGATATAAACTTAATACTTTAAGGAGGATCCTAAATTCAAATCCAGCCTA
This sequence comes from Cuniculus paca, assembly GCA_004365215.1. Lineage (NCBI taxonomy): Eukaryota > Metazoa > Chordata > Mammalia > Rodentia > Cuniculidae > Cuniculus > Cuniculus paca. Next base: position 10,547 of record RJWT010006965.1, on the reverse strand, counting down.
GGTCACTTAGCAAGACCTTGTCTCAGAATAAAAAATAAAAATGGTTTGGCCCTAGGTTCAATCTCCAATACTAGGAGACAGACAGGCAGACAGATGGGTGGAGGAATCTGGGGCCGCCAGTTTTAACTGTCCAGCCTCAACAGCGCCCCAAGCTCCAGACTAAGTACAACAGGTAACCTTTTGAACAGTCAGTGAATGCTGGAAACTGGACTCCTCCCCATTCGCCAGTTACCAAGTTAGAAAGCTGCTCTAGGGTATTCCTGTTCCACTTCCTGAACCCTTGTGTTTAACTCGCCGCCCACTCTCGTGAACCTGCCTTTGAAACAGCTCCTCATGCTGTGCTGCTCTTCCTTAGATCAGGTGGTGCTTACTGCAACCATCTCTTGATTGATCCCCAAGCTTCCTTCCTCTCATAATCCACTTCCCACTGAGCCATTTTCTTTCTAAAATACAAACCTCCTCATGTCACTCTCTCGCCTGTATTATTTTGCTGGTGCTTTCCTATCTCCTAGAGCAAGAGGAGCAGCCTCCAATGCATAGAGGCAGTCAGGCTGGAAAATTACTGAAGGAGCCCAAATCTAACAGGGAGTGGCAGCAGCTAGAGGTGATACCGATTTTCAAATACCATGCAGCCAAATAGAACAGTTCCTCTGTAAGCTGGAATACAAAGGAAAACCAACCCTCGCTATCATCCATTTTCTTTTCCCTTGGCCTTGAGTGCCACCTTTAACCTTGAACCAAATGACACCCAGATGTACTACGTGCAGCGTGACACCCAGTCCTGCCTTGATCCTGTAAGCCACAGGCTGACCTTCTGCAGTCTTCTAAAGGTCAGTACCCAACTTTGGCCTGTTCAATACCACATACTTGAAAGTGTCCCTTCAGCTATTTTGAGCTTCTCTACTTTATTTCCTAGTGGTATGTGAGCCCTTGAACAGGGACTTAGTCTTATTCTTTGGAGCCACAGTTTGGCCTAAAAGGTTACTGAATAAATGAATGGATGAAATAAAGGAAAACTAAACTGACACTGTTTTGTTCATGCAAAAAGTTTTCTAACTCTTAGATGATAGATTTCTGACCTAAGCAGGTGTAGTGGCACAGGTCTGTGATCCCAGCACTCTGGGAGGCTGAGGCAGGAGGACTGCAAGTTTGAGAACAGCCTGGGCAACTCAGCAACTTAGCAAGACCCTGTCTGAAAATAAGACCCTGTAAAAAAGGGTTTGGGGATGGAGCTCAGTGAAGGTCCTGGGTTCATTCCCCAGGACTGGAGGGAAAAGAAGAAATGTAAGAAACTACTGTTTGACAATGAATAGTATATCAAGACTAATTTCCACCTATCATCAGCAAAACGTTTTTACTTTTTGTTTTCTAAGGTTTTAAAAATCTTCCAATTTGGTTATGAGCTTCAAATATAAGGCTTTCTCTCAGCAAATCAGTTTTGATTAGCGGCCCACAATTTTTTGAGAATTTCTATTCCATTCTGTTTCTATAAGACTTGTATGCTTTAGCAAAAATATATACCAAGGCTTATTTTTGAGGATTAAAGAAAGATTTTAAAGAAAAATTTGCAAAATGAAGTTCAGACAAAATACTGCACGTAGTAACAAAAAAATTAATTGACTTATCAAACTCACATAAAAGGCCTCCACCAACTGCCTGAAGCACAGTTAATATCGGGAAGAAATAAAGTGCAGCATAAATACTTTTAAATCGGTCAGACTTCCCTAACCCACATGCGATCTTCTTTACGAGAAGGGGACGGAGCAGCATCATCAACACCAAGCAGAACGCATAATAAATAAACACAATCGTGTACCTGTAAAACAAGAATTCGTGACATTTTAAACAATACATGTAAAAGCTTTTTTAGCCTTGATATTTTTAAATCAAAGACCTAGAAAAGGTTTTAGAAGTGTCTTGGGTTTATTCAACAATGTTCACATTAGGGGAAGGCTGGCCAAGCAGACTCTCACTTACTGCTAGCAAATGCACACTTGTTCCTTCTCCAGCCATCTGGAACTATGCAGCGCAAAACCTGAAAGCTTCTACACCTTCTGACCTATCAGTTCTGTTTGTAGAAATTTATCACAGGGAAATAATCAGGGACACACAAAATACTTTATGTATAAAGATTTTTATTGAATCATTTAAGGAAAACTTAGAAAAAGAATAAATATTCAACAACAGGAAACGAGCTAATCTCGGAGTACGCTCATAATGGACCAACAGGCAGCCACTGCAAAGCAGGCCTGTGGCACACAGTGCACACATGCATAACCCTCCAGGGTCCTTACCAACAAGGTAACTTTATGTCAGCTAAAGAATGTTTAAAATTCAATGGAAACAAAAAAGATATATTTTAAACAATAATTTAGATACCTGAATTTTACGTATTTCCATGAGAAAAAGTTAAAGTGATGAGAAAAATTAAAGCAAATCAAGGAAGCTCTATCGCCCCACCCTCCATTCATTAGGGTTATTTTCTTTACTAGATTACTTCCCCTAAAGTAACTTCAGATTACATTGAATAGCAAAATAACAGGACAAGAGAAAGCAGGAGGACAGAGCTTCAGGTGTCACTGAGAGGGCTGCACAGTACATAGTTAGCTTGATTGGCATACAACAAGCTTGGGGTCTCTTAAATAACTGAATTCCCTTGACTTAGCAGACACAGTTGTTTCATTTGGATTCTTCACCCCATGATTTATCATGCTATTCATTTGTGTGTACTCTGAATTCACAGAACTGTGCAGTTCTCACTGACTTATGCATCATCACCACTGTAGTTTTAAAAGTTAATGGTGCGTAAAATTACAAGTGGCTACTGTGAGTGCAGGAAGGCTGGGAGCATCTAGTTGCTGTCTCTCCTCTGATCTGATATTTTCACAATAAACACTATAAACATGACTACTGGTGAGTGAGAAAATAACTATACCTTATTTAAATATGATAATCAATTTCATTCTTAAGCTTTCTGAATAGGAAAAGTTAATTCTGTAAATCCTCAAGACAGAATATGACAGGAGGTTACTCAAAACCTGAGGGTTCTATCTCTCGGAATCAGTGAGTCACCAGACGACATCATAGGTCTGTTCTTGGTCTTTTACTTTATAAAGTATAGCTTTGTTTATACTCATAAAGTAAATAATTTGAAGAATTTAAAGGTTGGGAAGGAATTTTTATATTTCTATAGCTCAGGGCCGGGGATCTAGCTCAGCGGCCTAAGTGCCTGCCTGGCAAGCACAAGGTTGTGAGTTCAATCCCCGGTGCCAAAAAAAAAAAAAAAAAAAAAATGCTTCTATATTTCTATAGCTGGATCTTTTTTTTGAAAATCACCTTTTTACATAAATGTATGTATATGTTTTGGACACTTCAAGAATGTGATGAAAAAGCTAATTTCATTAAGCAAAGTACATAATAGAAACTTGCTACAATTATGGGAACAAACTAATACACTTTTCTGTTCTATCTCGCCCCAGAAAAACATATCATAATGAATATCAACAATTTACAGAAATTCTAAAAACAAGGTAGTGTGGCATAATACATAGAATCTTAAGAATGTGGTAAAGATTCTAATGCAAATTTAATTTTTTTGGAAAAACACAAAAATGATAAACCCTATCCCAAGCACTATTACCATGATGTCTACTATGTGCATTCATTTAATCCTCATGGCACTTTATAAGGTATCATTATAACCACTTTTCAGATGGGAAAACTGAGGTTGTAAGAGGCTGTTAATCTGCTTTTATTAATGTAACAGCTGGCACACTCAGAATTTACAAACAAGCTGCTTTACTCTCCAAAGCTCACATTCTTTCATAAGGTCCAAACTCCATGTCAATATTGCATCTCTGCTGCATACCAAGGTTTTCTTTTATAACACTCTAAGAGGAGAAGGGGAAAGAAAAGAAGGGAAAAGTAAAAAAAAAAAGATGAGAAAAGGAGGAAAACATGGAAACAGAGCTTTGTAAATGGGGAGGAGAGGAAGGGCTGAGGGAGGGTAAGGGGATGGGGAAAAATAAACCAAGTTATAATACATTCTAAGAGAGTCCATGAAAGATGTAAAGCTTATTTAGAAGTTTATATGTTTCAATATCAACACAAGCCTTTCCTGTTCTAAGATACTCTCGTATTTCTTCCTACTGTGTGTGTCTTAAGAAAACACTTTCTGGGTATCTCCGCCATTGCCTAGAAGCCGCTTACAATGCTTGATCTGTGGAAATGCATGAGAACACGATATACAATAACCCTCAGCTTTTAAAGATGCTCCTGGGTAAACAGATACTTACAGTGGGTAGACAGCTTCATGAGTACAGTGCACCGTGGTGACGTAATCTGGACTTGGGTTGTAAAGCATCGTGTACCAGTCTGAGAGCATCAACACGCGACAGGATCGGATATAGAGAACGCCGACGGGGTCACTCACGAGCAAAGTGATCACAGCTGCCACACTGCACTCGAACAATGCAGTGATGTGCTGGAAGAGCGCACTGGAACTGGGAAACAGAAGCAAAGAGGCGCGATTACCAAGAAGAATCAGTATTTGAATGGCTCCACTTAAACGTGTCCAAGTTTCAAGGGATGGATTCTAAACAGAATTTTTAACTGAAAAATTGTGAAACATTGCCAGGCATGATAGCACATGCCTGTAATCGCAGCACTCAGGAGGCTGAGGCAGGAGGATCACTGAGTTCCAGGCCAACCTATACTACACAGCAAGACCTTGTCTCAAAAAAAAAAAATCAGAAAAGTGAAAAATATATGAAAATGACTTAAGAATATTGGGGGCTTATTCTCTAAAAATGGATAAATCATTCTACAGATCATTGCACTGGTATTAAAGGTGTCACAAAAGAGCAGAAATCAGAAATCCACCTTAATACATTGTCAAATTGTTCAAATTTTCTTAAAGTTATCATTTTATCTTATGAAAGTACATAAAAGATAATATGCAAAAAAGATAACATGCATATTAATTATTAAAAATAATATAATAAACATTGTAAACTCCATATAACCCAGTAGCTAGAACGCTGTAAACAACTTATATCTACTGAGTTCCTGCCCACCCCACATCCTTAGAGGTAACTATTAGGCTACATTATACTATCTTTTTTGGGGGCAGGAGGGATGGTACTGGGAATCAAACTCAAGACCTCACACTTGCCAGGCAGGCATTTGCACCACTAAGAGACCAAGCCCAATTATATTAAATTTTTTATCACTTTTTCGAAATAGTTTTTATCCAGTTATAATCTCTGAAACCTGCTTAATGTTGCTTTATTTTTCACTACCACTCTACTGTAAGTCATTTTAGTTTTTCCACTCAAACGCATGGCATTAGAGCTAAGGTTCCATCACTCACTGCTGTGAGAGTCCAGTGTGACCACACTGTGATTCTGCTTTGTTAGTTCAATGTGCTGGAAATGTCTTCCTCTCAGTTTGTGGGTTCGATTTTTCCCTTTTTTGTAAAGTCCTTTTATGAATGTGTTCTAAATTTTAATATAGTTTGCTTTTAAAAAATTTCTATCTGGCAGTTTAAAAGTTTGGTTTTAAAAATTCATTTGTATGCCAAAAAAGTCTTATGCTACGTTTTCTTCGCACACTTCCGGGTGTGTCTGGGGGAGCATGGGAGTGATCCTGGGGGCCACACCTGCCCCCAGCCCCTTCTTCTCTAACTCTAGCCCAGTCTTGCCCTGTCCCTCCTTGGTGCCGTAAAGTAAGCACTTTCCTCCATCTTGCCCTTTGGCCCTCGTATTCTAACTGAACTCAAACCTCTAAAACCATGAGGCAAAATAAACCTCTCCTGCTTCAGGCTGCAGGCACTCGGGACTGTGTCTTAGCACCAGAGTGGTAACTAAGAGATGTCACTGTGGCATCTAATGGCAGACTTTGTTATCTGCACATACAGTACAATCGTCGCAGCAGCAGCATCTTACTGAGCAGGCAATCTTTCCTCCCCACTCGTTTGCCACGCTGCTTCTGCAATACAAAGTTTCATACATAACTGGTCCGTCTGCAGCTTCTCTACTTTGTTCCTACGGTCCACTTATCTATCTGTGAGACAACAGAATAATAATACCTTTACTTCCTCAGTAATCTTGTTTATTCTTGGCCTTTGCTCTTCCATATAAACTTAAAATTAGTTTGTCAAACACAATATAAGTCCTAAGAATAATTTATATTATAATATAGAAAGATAACAGATTTTTTTTTTTTGAGGCACCAGGGATTGAACTCTCAATCTTGCGCTTGCCGGGCAGGCACTTAGACCGCTGAGCTAGATCCCCAGCTCTGGTGTTTTTGAGACAGGGTCTCACTATGCCATTCAAGCTGGCCTTGAGCTCACTTTGTAGCCCAGGCTGGTCTCGAACTCACAACGATCCACCTGTCTCAGCCTCCCGAGTGCTGGGATTACAGGCATGAGCCACCACGCCCGGCTCAAACAGATTTTTTTTTTAATATTACAATATAGGAAGACAACAGAGTTTTTATATATCTTACAGGCAGCCTCTTTACTAAAGTCTCTTGTTTTTTCCAATGCTGAGTTTAGAGACCCTTTCGATTCTTCCACTTGAGTAATGTTCTATTGCCCACTGCTGCCTATCAAACTACCCCAAAACTTACAGATCTGAAATGCTACCCATTGATTGTTTCCATTTTTTGTGGTTTGAATGGGCTGGATGAGGCAGTCATTTCTGTCATTTCTGTGTACCGTGTGATGCTGACTTGGGGTGCACACCGAGGTTCACTCATACTGCAGTATGCAAAACAGCTGATTCGCGGGGCTGCCATCAGCTCGCACTGTCAGTGACCAGAACACCTGCAGCTGCTGACTGGAGCTCTGGGTTCCCTTCCACACAGCCACCCGGTTTCTGGTGCGCTCACTGTAACTATAACACATATCAGTAGGAACTTTTTATTCTGATTAGGATGTGTTTTGCGTCTCAGATCTGTGAACCTATTTTTCATTATTTTTACAAAACCTGATGCTAAACCAGGCATGGTAGTACTTGTCTGTAATCCCAGAACTCCGGGAGACTGAGGCAGGAGGATCACAAGTCCAAACCCAGTTTGGGCAACTTAACGAGACCCTATCCCAAAGTAAAAACTAAAGGGAAAAACAAACGTGGCTCTCCCTCATGGTCTCTGTATTGTTTTGAAAGATTCTGATTAGATAATATGTGCAAAGTATTCACGAAACAGCTCTCCTGCGCATGAGAATCTGAGCGTTAGGAAACTCCCTAACTCTTCCTCTGACAAGGGGAGAATGTCAACTGTATTGCTCAGTGACACTGCTTATGATACGATAATCCCTGACTGCTAAGTTATATGTGAACTGGGGAGAACTGTAAGTTAACTATAATTATGTAAGGAAGCTACTGCAGTTCATTATCCTCATTTAACCGTTCCAGGCACGTGAATGTCCCTTATAGGACCCTGGAAGCTATACTTACGGAGTTGTTCTAAAGGACAGACCAGCTCCTGTCAGCCTGTAAACCTACAAAATTCCTACAACCATTCAAAGTGGATTTCGCCTCTTTGTATCTGAGCCGAACTGCTTCAAAAGCACTCGCTAGCCAGGTGTGCACCCTTAGTCCCTTGGAAGGCTGAGGCAGGAGAATTACAAGTTTCAGGCCAGCCTGAGCCACACAGTGAATTCAAGGTCAGCTTAGGCTATACAGCAAGACACTGTCTCAAAAAACAAAGCTACGGGTGGCAAGAAAAGTCTCATGCTGCACTGGTAGGATACAATTCTTTTTGGTAGTACTGGGGACTGAAACCAGGGCCTTCACACTGAACTAGATTCCAGTCCTGCTTTTTTCCCCCTAATTTGCTAATCCTATCAGTGGAAGAGTGAGTGCTCAGCATACACAAGATCCTGGGTTTGATTCTCGGCACCAAAATAAGTAAGTGGTAATTACTCCATCAGTCCATCCACATCCATTCACAGAATGCGCTAACCTCTTTTTCCCTGAGTACCATTCGATGAAGAACCAATGTAAAACAAGAGGCAGCATCGCCATGAATCCAAGGTATAGCCAATCATAGAGCTCCGGAGACTCTGTGCAAGGCTGACAGTACTTCTGTGCATTTGTTCTCTGCCCTCTTGGGCAAACCTACAGTACAGAAAGACACTTTTGATGCACACACATCTTACAATATTCATATTCTCAAAAAAATTCTATAGTACATCCCATTTTAGCTTAAACACTTAAATTTATACAGATAGCTTTTAGAAATTAAAGCATAAGTAAAATATGAATCTACACTGTATGGGTTATACCTCTAGCATGTTCATAAAGGATTCTTTTCTTTAGTTACTAAAATAGTCAGCTAAGGTACTAAAAAAAACTACTTGGTAACAACGTATCATATAAAAATAATTGCAGAGAAATGTTTTGAAGTTGTAACATTAACTTACTGTACAAGTCACTGCACTAAGTCATTCAAAAATAATTAGAAATAACTATAAAATTATAAAATGTTCTTAACTATGACTGTCAAGGAAGATGTAACATATATTTCAATATTCTAATAAAAGATTTTATTAATGCTTCTCTATTCTTACAAAGTTTAAGAAAAAAAATTCTACATGTGAAAATATCTCAAAAGCAAATAGATTTTACAAATGAAATATTATATAAACATCACACTTACCCCACATTCTCCATATATTTCAGTTGAGCCATTTTTAAATAACAGGGTCTTCCCACAGTAAAGTCCAAGGCATGCTGGTTGAATATCGACAGCTTTTTAAAAACAAACGCCAGTATAGTAACATCTTTTGTGATTATAAAAAAATAATGTAATAACAGCTGAAGCACTTGCCAGACATAGCTTAATAGTTTCAATCTTTAAAATGATAGGTATTAGACAAATCTCTTCGTGCATTTCTTTTTTCTTTGGGGTACCGGGAATTGAACTCAGGACCTTGTGCTTGCCAGGCAGGTGTCTATGCCACTGAGCTATATCCCCAGCCGATCTTCATGCACTTTTAAATCTCTTTCTTTAAATTGTTACACTCAAACCTTGCTGTCAATACTGTGCCTTGTGATTAATGCCCCCAACCAACAGGGCTCATTCCAGAACTCAAAGTCTAACCTAGCATGTCTCCAAGGGACCAAGAATACATTCCCCTTGGTTGGACTAGACTTTTGAATTTCTTTGACTATAAAATTCAAAAACATTTTTTAAAAAAAAACTAAGGCACTGATGAAGTGTTAGCACTTTTTGTTTTGCCCTTTCAGGACATTAGGCACACATACTCTATTGTCACCTTTGTTCATAACAAAACACACTTTAATGATACTAATGCAGAAAGGACGTCATTTCAGAATAAAGGCCACGCCTTCAAACTAAATAAATTCACCTCCGTAAAAGGCTTCCTATGTCATCCTCACTTTTATCATTTGAGGACAGGTGAAAATTTAATGAAGACTGTTACTGGGCCGCTGACCAATATTAGAGAACCGCTGCCTCAGAATCAATCCCCTGATCTCAACGCTTGGAGAAAACTAAAAGCAAACAAAGAATAGCAACAATAAAAACCCAGCTCTCCTTTAAGAAATAAAACCTCATCTTGTCCACCCGGAGAAATTAGTGGAGGAGTTGTTTTCATCAGTGACATTCACTCATTCATTCAAGAAGCATGTATTGGGTGTCGAATTCCACTATGCAAGGGCCACTAAAGGTCCACAGGGAAACAGAAAAAGTTCTAATAAGTCCAAAATTGTGGTCTAAATGTGAATTAACGTGGAAAATTATGCATTTATGGCCACACTTTAACAATCCTTTCCCACTTTCTTCATGAACACACAGCCAAGACTCCAGGTCCACAGGCCCTTTCTCCTTTTCTAAGCACAGGAAAACCAACTGTTCCAGATTGTCTGAGAAGGCAGAAGGTAAAGAACTGGAAGCCTCTGCAAAGGCAGCACATCTGGACGGTCTAGCACACTCGATTGAAGGTAAACACAGTTTCTCGACATCCCAGCCCCAAAAGTCAGCACGATACACCGAGAGTCCTCGGCTCGCCATCTGCCACCGAGCCGCGGCCCTGGCAAGGCCTCCTGTCCTCTCCCGCAGGCCTGGCCGTCTCCAGCTCGCGCGCCTCATCCCGAGCCCAGGGACAGGACCGCGTCTCCTCCGCGTTCAGCACAGGGCCCGCAGGCAGCACCGCCGGGCTCGGCCTTCTCGGCCTTCCCGCCCGCAGCCCGCGCAGCCCGCAGCCGGCGGGGCCGAGGCCGCCCCAGCCCGGAGCGCAGGAGCCCGCACCAGGGCGGGCCTCGGCTGCCACCAGAGGCTAGGAAATCCTTCCGGACCACGGGACCACTCACCCATCGGCCGACACCCGCTCTGCCGGAGCTCTGGGATCAGCTGACACCACTGCAGCGCCCCGACATCCGGGGCACAACACCTCCGTGCCTCTGCCTCCCGGTGACCCGGCGACCGCTCCGCAGCCCCGCCCCGCTCCCCGAGTCTAGGCGCCAAAGCCCCGCCCCGCTTCCGAGTCCAGGGCCCCAGCCCCGCCCTGCTTCCGG
>RJWT010006964.1:0-28263 GCA_004365215.1 Cuniculus paca | reverse complement strand
TAACTGATACTTACAATCTGTTATCCAATCCTGTTGTTTAGAAGAAAGACTCTCTCTCCCTTTCTCTGTTTTGTATAACTACCTTCCTGAGTACAAAATGCCACCACACACACACACACACACACACACACACACGTTGTTGTAATTCTTCATCTTCTGTTTGATTTTTTTCTCACCGGAAATGTTCCATTTCCTCTCCCCAGTCAATTCTTTGCAATGGGATCTCCAAATACTTGTGGGCAGTTTCTTAATTATTTAGCACATTTATAGTCGGTTTACTGGACCTGAGAAGAGTGTCTTCCAGGGTCTCCGAGGGCTCTAAAAGTGCTCTCCTGGAAGCCAAGGTTTCTTGCCATACCCACTAGCCCTGGTCCTTGGGGAGTTTAAAATCGAATGGTTCTCTCTTCACCTGGCCCTACAGTTTATCAGTCTGATTCATCCATGTATGGATAAGGTCGTAGGACTTGGTTCAGAAAAGTTTCCAGCTAGATCTTTGCAATCCAAAAGTGTATTTCTAATTCATTCTGGCGCCTTTTATGTTTAGCACCAGTAATTCAAACACTTATCCAAATATCCTACCTCCAAATTGTTTTTGTGGTATCTTTGTAGGTCACAAACAAAAACTTGAGGCTCTAATAATTTAATTTAAATGCTTAAAAAATCTGCATGGGCTTCAGACAATTTCTGGAGCTAGTAAACTAATAAACAAATACATATCATACACCTGCTTTTTACAAGACACTGAACTGGAGCAAGGGTGAGAAAAATGATACTGTAAATAAAATTTTATTGGAACACAGCTGTTTCATTTATTTACATATAGTCTATGGTTGCCCTCAAATTAAAAAGACAGAGTTTTGTACTTGTAACAGAGACCTCCCAGACTAAAGTGTTTACCACCTGACCCTGTGTTAGATACCAGACATTTTGCAGCAAGTTGTCTGGAGAATCTTACAGGTTATCATGGTATTCATCACAAATACTGATGATTCCTAAGCTCTATTGCTCTATTTGGGCCCCTCTCCAAGACTCCAGAATTGCAGTACCAATATTTCTTTTAGATACCTCTAACTGCCATCTCAATATTCTGCAGCATTGTAAACTCAACTTCCACCTCACTACCATGACCATATGAACTTCTCTTTCTATGTCTCCTGCCTCATTTAAGCTATTAGCACCTCATCCCCCAGAACCTGTTCTCAGTCACCTACAAGATACCCAGTCTCCCCGCAGCTCCACATGTAACTGTTGTGAGTCAAATCTGTCTCTTCCATCCCATGCTTTGTCTCCTGCCTGAACCACTGCAGAAGTTACCTTTTTCACCCTAGGAGTCCTCTTCAGTCAAACCAAGAAAAACACAAAGTATATGACTTTTCATACAATTTGGGAGCAGAGGCCTTACAGCTCTAAACAACAACCAACTCTTAACCATGCTCAGGCAGAGTTCTAGGTAATTTACATGTGCTAGTCTTTTGCTCATCATAATAAATTCTATCATCCCCATCTGTAAGATGGGGAAAGTGAGGCTCAATGAAACTGAGTAATGTGCCCACAAGTATGTGATTACAAGTAAGCAAGGAACAAAGCTGGAATGCAAACCCAGGAAGTTAGGTACTTAGCCACGAGTTTGAGCTATGCTGACCCTAATGACCTAAGCTTCATTTATCTTGCTGTATCCACGACACTGAATCCAAAGTCAGGTTGGGTGACAACTTAGTCACAAGCAGGGCTACTCTTCAGAAAATCTAAAGAATACTTGCCCAGTGGACCTTACTGCCCCTGCCAGATCTTTCCCTCCATTGGTAACACCCAGGGCTCATTACTAAAAGGAAGCTAGCATATGCATAGCTGCATTGTTCAAGGAAAACAGGATTCTAGGATGGAGCTGGAGTAGTTAAGGTAATTACAAGCTTTAAGCTGGCTTTCTCCTGCATTTGTTTGAGATGAAATCCATTACTGAGTTGCCTTTCTGCTCCCAGATCTGTCACTCTACAAGCTTTTATCATGAATAGCAACACACTTAAATATTTAGCAAGTGCCCTGCAGAGCACTAAATATTGAAAGCACACATAAAAGGTCATGGTCTCAATCCCCTTCCTCCTCCCTGGAATTTGCAGTTTAAGAGGCAAGACCCCAAAGCTGCACTCTCGATAAAATATGGCCTAAAAATGTAGGTGTTTCTTGCCCTGTTTTTGCAACATTGACTCTCTCCTGCTTTGGTGGATACAATCAGAAAGAAAGGCAACTCTAATGACATTGTCAAGTCACCTGAATAAAACATATCAGGAATTTTGCTTTATACCAAGCCTTGGGTTTTTTGAAAATGATAAACAAGAGTGTCAAATAATCCCCATCTTCAAGAAGTTTTCTATCTAGTGCTGGGATACATTATATTTCTACATACATTTTAGTTTGCTATAACAGAGTAGCAGAGGCTGAGAAGCTTATTAAGATATTTATTTTGCCCACAGTTTTGGAAACTAAAAGTCCAAGATGGTGTGGTCCAATTGCTTCAGCCTCTGGTAAGGGTCCTCTTGGCTGCATCGCAACACGATGGGCGTCATCCTGGCAAGGATACCTACAAAAGAGAGAGAACATAGCCACAAGTTCAGACAGGAAGTCAGAGATGGACGAGAAGCCATTCTTGCTCTTTTATAACCACTCTCTCTTAGCCTAACTAACTCACTTCACAAGACCAGCATGAATCCCTTCTCAGTGCACGACCCTTAATGATATAACCACTTCCACTGGGCCTTACTTCTTAAAGGTTCCACCACCTTTTAATGTCACTACCCTGGAGATAAGGGTTCCAACATATGAACCCTTGAGGGGCAAACAATATTCAAACAAAAACCATTATTCTATTGTCCATAAAAGGTCAGCATAAGTGAAACCACAATAATACCACTGATTGGATTCCTCTATGTGCCAGACACTGCGTTCATCACTGTAAGCCTCCTGCCACGTCATGTAATCTTCGTTGCAGCCTAGTAAGGCAGGAAATATTAGCTCCATTTTTAAAAATGAGAAAGTTAAGGTTACTTGGAGATGTTAAGTAACCTTCTTTGAAATAGAAAAGCTAGAGTTTAATCCTACATCATTCAGACTCTAAAGTCCACAGTAGAGGAATCGGTAAAGTTATTTTTTGCCTCAAAGAGTGAGTGGAATTTTGATAAGGAGTAATATGAGCCTGAGCATCTCAAGCAGACAAAAGAGGCAGGGAAGTATAGGGTGTGTATCCCGGAGGAAAAAAGAGGAAATGCGATTCAAGTTAATCTTGAGGACAGGTGAGAGTTTTGACTGGATAGTAAGAAGGTTCTATTATTCAGTAACCACTGGCTAACCACAATAGTGGCTACCCCAAAAATATATCACATTTGAGGACATTAAATGTGGCCTTAGAAATCTCTGACATTTTTCTGATTTTTAAATCAAATCATGTTCATCTCCTTCCAAACTGCTCCTATAATCATTTCAGTAAAACACAATCTTAAGTAATTTTGTACCAAGCAGGCATCGACTTTCAGGGCCAACCGCTTGTCCTTGCAATGGCTCTTTATGTTCCACTGAGGGAGAGAGCAGGGACTCATCAGCCCTCCAGCTAATCACTCCTCCCTCCAAGAGGAATAGTTATTGCCTTGCATCTCCACTTCATCAAAAGAGAACCAAATTGGTTTGTGGGCATGCTACTGGGATTGATATGTGGCATGTTGCATTAATAGAGTGTTTGAAGTATAGCCTTTAGAAAGCATGCTTCCATTTGATGTACTTTATCATAATCAGAGACTCAGAGCATCAACCACAAGAAAGAACATAATCTGAAGTCTACTTATTGGATGAAAAGAGAGATAAGCAAGGGTAGAGCAGGAGGAAGGTTGTAGAAGCAATCTAATCCACATTTTCAATAATAATACATATTTCCAAATTGTTCCAATGATGCTTTATGAGAAAGAAGAATCAAAGTCATTGGGGGAAGTAAGCATGAACTGACTAGGCAGATTTCCAAAGTCTCTGGATTGATGTGCCAGGGTAATCTCAAAAGTCAAAGGATCATTGGCCTACAACTGGAAGGAACATGTGAAATCAGCCCCTCATTGAAAAACTGAGAATGCTGAAGCTCAAGAAGTGCAAAAACTTAACCAAGGTCACACAGATGGTTGGCAATGAGACAAGATCACAAGTATCTTAATTTCCAGCCCAGCATCTGTTTATGACATTATGCTGCCTTCTAGGAGAATATGACTAAGAACAAATAGTAAAGATTTTAAATTGTTTAAAAAAAAAAAAACCTGAGTATGGGGACAAGAGGCCACAGAAGGCTTGAAGAACATAGAAAGATGTAAAGTGAGCTTTGAAGAAAAGGTAAAATCTAAATGGGCAAAGAGCAGAGGACATTGCAGAGAAAGGGGATGTCCTCTACCTGCCCAGAATGTGCCAAGCCTGGCATCTCAGTATCAGAAAAAGAAGTAAGCAGATTCTTGTGGTGAAAAATTGCTACAGCAGTAAAATTAAATCCCCCTTCCGGGAAGAAATGTAAGCCCTTACAGAGACAAGAAATCTAAACCTTTGTGATCCAGCTTAACAATTTTAAGAAACCAACAAGCTCCTTGAAAGGTTGAAGAGAGAAGGAGGAAAAAACTTCCCTTGCCTCCCACCTTAAAGGAAGAGTGTTCCTTGTTGGCAGGTCCCTGAGGGTCTCATCTCCAGCAGGGTAGCTTGGGCTGGGACACTTCCCAGAGACACGGGAGGGGGCAAACCCAGCTTCCCCAGTGCTTTATGCATTCACTAGTGGATGATGGACAGGAGACGGAGTTGCCCCGCCTACACTTCCTCAGCTAAGGAGGCCTTTGCCAGTCTCCCTCAGCTAGAATAGGACAAGGACTCTAAAACAATGTGGGCAAAGACAGCAGCTAGCATTGGAGCAATATTTATAAAATGAGTATAAGTGAAAAGTACAAAACCTATGCCCAACACAGAATGATACCAAGGGTCTAAAACATGTATAGGGAAATTAAGACTGAAAAGAAAAATAGTCATATCCAGTTGTTGGAATGATGGGAATTTCTTCATCTTTTAAGATAATCTTTATTAGAATTATATATGACTTAACTTATAAAAATATTCTACAATACTTTTTCCATTTGTGCTTGTCTTTCTCTCCAATCTAACTCCAACATGCACTAAGCAGTAAAAAGAAACAGACAGTCTTTCTTCAGCACTTACCCTCCTACCCCATCCCCCAATCTACTCATTTTATATTCTTCATTATCTCTCCCAAGTTTAATTTCCTACCCATTGTCTCAAACTACTGATTCTCTCCTTCTTTGTTCCTCCCTGTTTTCTTCTTCCCCAAAACATACCTAGTATTAGAGCTGCTCCTAGTACTCAGGAATGCAGTAGATTACCTGATGAAGAAAGGTCCTTGTACAGACAGATTTTCCTCCAAGATAATACCTTTGCTTGTAGTTAGACAATCTCCAAACATGGCCGCTATCAATTTCTTTCTTCCTTCCCTGTATAAACACACACACACACACACACATGCACACGCACATATCTCCCTCTCCTTGGATCTGGGCTAACCTTAGTAACTGCTTGAAAAATGCAAAAACTGCAGTGAAAGTGACACTCTAAAGCTTCCAAGTTTAGATAATAAGTCTTACAGTTGAGTCTTGGCTTTCTTGTAATACTCACTTATAAAATGTTATTCTCATAACTGCAATAATATAAGAAACCCAAGCTACGTGGATAGAGGCCAAGTATAGGTGGTCCAGTCCAGTTGACAACTGTAAATACTCCACTAGCTGGCACAACTGCCACCATGGGAGTGCACCTTGGACATGTAGCCCAGTCAAGCCTTCAGGTGACTCTAGCCTTAGCCTGTATATGACTCAAAACTGCATGATAAACATTTAACCAAAACACCCAGCTGAATTCAGTAGTTCACAGAAACAAGAAAGATAATAACTCATTATTTTAAGACACTAAATTTTCAGGTAGACTGTAATATAGCAGTAGATAAGAACATTCTAAAATACTTTTTAGGGCTAGGGATTTAGTTCAGCAGCTTAAGCACCTGCCTGGCAAGCAAAAGGTCATGAGTTGAATCCCCAGTACCAAAAAAAAAAAAAACTTTTTAAAAAGTGGGATGACAGTAAAACTAACGTCTGCATTCTTTGATTTGGTTAAAGATTCTGGGATGGATTACTTTTCTATTCAATCATTTATTTAATTATTCCTTCATTCATGAACACCTCTATAAAACACACCGTTCCAGATACCATGGAGCACAGCAAAGTAGATCAGAACCAAAGCATGCAAAAACTATATTTCATCAAAGCCATTGATACATTCTATAAAAATAGCAAATGGCTTGAATTTGGATAGGCCAGATGGGCAGGATTTGAATATATGTGTATTGGATGAAAGGTTATTGAAGAAATTAAAATAGAATAGTCAAGGTCACTAATCCAAATTAGCAGGAAGAAGACTGGAGAAGCAAAAGAAAGCTCTTCAACTTGATTAGGAAGTAAAGATCCCAGAAGCAAACTGTTACCCATAAGGCTGGAGGCATAGATTGGCACATGGGTCTTTAGCAACTCTCCTTGGATAATAGTCCTCTGATCTGCACTGTCAATATGTGGCTAAAAGCTGTGGTCACTGCCATCTACATTCTTTGCTATAGACAGTCACCCATTGTTCCAAGCTGCAAGTTTGTTGCTTTGCAAAAAAAACTAAAGAATGTAAGAATCAAGTCTCAATAAATCTCTAAGGAATTCAAAGTACACGTCTTTCTGGGTATTAAAGTACAGCTCCCACTGCATTTAGGAACTGTTGACACATTCACCACCATTAATAATGATGGGCCCATGAAGGGATTAGGTGGGACAGTCTGATCATAGCTCAGAGTTAGTGGGTGAAAGAATCAACCCCATTTCAATCTCTAGGGAAAGGCTGAAGTTGGAGCTGAACAAGAGTCACAGGTATTGCTACAAAGCACTAGCTGACTTCTCACCTCTGTTGTTAACTTGCAGTGTGTGCTTGGATAGTCACACTCCCCTAATGAGCCTCAATTTCTATATCCACACAATATAGAGGTGCTCCAGGAATGCCCTACATTTTGATACTTCATGATTTACGAGAAAAAGCATGTTAAATGAGGTAGATAAAAGGGGTAAAATTGGACCGTGATTCTCACACATCTGCTATTAACGTCAAACTTATCTATGAAATTCAAACCAAGTACTCATCATCTTAATGTACTGCTGGTGCTAGGCATACTTAAGAATAAGATCAAACCTCATATAGTTGACTTTTCCCCAGGGCACTAGAAAACATGGTCTAATGTTTCTCCCCATATATCCCTTTCCTTGGGTCAAATTTTGTTATTGCAAATTTAAATGTAATACATGTAAATTTAGCCTCATGCATAAAACTCTCTCAGAATTCACCAAGGAAGGGAATTACTCTTTATCAAATTTTCTTCTCTCCCTTCTTCAAAATGTAATGTAACTTCATTTCACTGCATCATAAATTTACTTCAGTGAGTTGGAAAAACAATGTTCAGCCTCTCATTAATATTTAAATAGCTCATCAAGAGCTTGTATTTTAGTCTATATAAGAAACCCATGAAGTTCATTACCAGTTTATTGACTCATAAGTTGAGTACCATCAGATTTTAATTTAAGTAGACAATAGCAGTTTTACTTAAGATCACAGGAAATGTCATGGGAGTGCTGGTCCCAATATCTCTAGGTTTGACTACTGAGATGCGATTTCGTGTACAACAAGGGCTCCCTGCCTTGGGAGTTGAGGCCCAGAAAAAAAGGCACTATTTTCTAGCACTAGGATGTAACCAACCGATGCAGCTTCAGAAATGCTGCTTCCTCCACATCCTTGGAGGTTCCATCTCACCTGTTAGCTGAGAAAGTGTCAGGAACCCAATCTTGGTCTTGCTGAACAACCAAACAGGATTCAAAGAACAGAATGAAGGATGTCACTTCAGACCCCCATATCTCACCAACTTTGACTTGTGGGAAGCAGTAGTGAAATGGGATCTTAAGCAAAGATTACTCTGGACCCTTCCCTGTGTCTTACACTGAAGTATATGACCAAAGGCTTTCCCTTGCTTGTTCCTTTGAACAGTTGAGTTTGAGTGAGCAAACAAAAGGCTTAATTTGAGGGAAAGACAACTGTGAAGGACAGCCTAATGCCTTATTCCAAAAGTCCAGAGGCAGTACAACATAGATACTGGAGCCTGACTGTCTGGGCTTAAAGCCCAGTTCCGCAACTCATGATCATGGTGAAGTTGGGCAACTGCCTAACATCTTTGTTCATTGGTTTCCACATTTGTAAAATAAGAATGACAATGCTTACCACACAGGGATGCTGGGATGATTGAATGATATTACACTTCTTGGAATGTGTTTTATGTGTGTGATTTTATTGTCATGGGGGCAAGAGCTCTGTAGCTATCATGATAGTCATAATGTTGGACTGGTTTCTTATCTACTGACTTTCTAGTAGACTGAAGCTAGCCCAAATCAATTTAACTTTTCTAGGTTGTCTCCACCAGGGAACTACACAAGTCATGAACAGCTCCTAGCCTCATTCCCCCTGAGTCAGGGAAGAGAGGTAGCAAGGCAGGGAGTAGGGAATAGCACCTAATACATGCAAAGCAGTGCAAAAGAACATTCTTGGTTCCAGTTAGAGTCCAGCTTGCATTAAACATTTGGTCCCTTTGGAGGTTGTCCTGATGGTCTCCCATCCCTGTTGTAGTTTGAATCTACAGTGTCTTTGAATGGCTCATGTGTTGAAGGCTTGGTCACCAGCTAATGGCACCACTGAGAGGTGGTGAGAACTTAGGAGGTAGGGCCTAGTTAGAGGAAGTAGGTCACAGGAGGGACACACTCTTAAAGGGTATATTGGGACCCTGGCCTCTTTTGTGTCTCTCTTTACTTCCTGGCCACCATGAGGTGAGCAGACTCCTCCACTATCTGCTTCCACCTTTACCTGATCCTGCTACAATGATGTTTGGCCTCACTGCAGGCCCAAAGACAGCAAGGCCAAGCAACCATGGTCTGAAGCTAGAAGCCAAAATAAATCTTTTTTCCTTGTAAATTTATTGTCTTAGGTGTTTGTCACAGCAATGGAAAGCTGCCTATCATACACCCCATTCTGACACCTCAACACAATAAAGTCCCTGCCATAGGCCTCACTCTCAGGAAATAGACACAAACCTCCAAGGCTGCTCTCCAGAAATCCTGATTTGTGGTCACCCAACTCCTGGCAATTTGACTTATTACCCTAGAGCATACTTTATCTCACAGGGCTGGGATCTTTCCAAGTCATAGCTGGTTCCAGTTCATAAATGCCTCTGTCCTGAGATAGGATGATAGCCCTGTATATTCTCATTTCTGGAATTCTCACCTTCTTAGTTACCTAGAAGCTCCTGAGAGGCCATGGGTCACAGCATATTAATCACACACTTCTATTCTTTGATAAGTTTAGGTGTTTTTATGGGAAACTCTGAGATGAAACCATACTTACACTTCTGCCTTCACCAAAATAACAGCACACATTTTCTGAATTATGTCAGCTCACTGAGCTGTCAAAAACACTTGAAAGGAATCAAATGTTCTTCATGGCCTCACAACACACACACACACACACACACACACACACACACACACACAGAGTTCTTTAAATCAGTGCATAATAGAAGCCATGAAAAGATAAAAGATTGAAGTGTAGAAAGAAAAGAATTTTATATGCACTCACCCATTTTTCCTTCTAGTGAGCTTTAGCAATCTAATTGAATCCTGTTTCTTGTCTTCATGAAGCTAAATAAAATATTTGACCATCAGAACTCAGCAAGCAATTTTGCTGAGTGAGCAAAAAGAATGAACCCTACTTGGAGCTTTTCCGGTTTTCCTGTCTCAGCAACAGTTAATGGGCTATTTTGGAGATAGCTGGGGACACAGAGTGACTTCCAACATTTGCACTAAAATGTGTACGTCTTATGTAGAGAGCATTACTGAATTTTAGGCTAGTGAGTGATAGCCTTCTCAAATCATGGACTTTCAACAAATGTTTCCTGACTTATTGATGTTTTCTTTTACTTTATAGGCTCCCTGGAGGAGTAAATCCAATTGAAAAGAACAATGCACAGTTTCTACTTAATTAGATGTGTTTCCTATAAAACTAGCTCTTTGCTAAAATATACAAACATAAGCACTAATTCAAATTATCATAAATTTCACATTTAAATGGGATGCTTATTTGAAGCCCAAAAATATAAATATGTAGTTATAACTAAATATTTTGTTCACTGAGCTTTAACTTTCTGGAATGTCTACTTAAACAAGTAACTCTTATGTCATAGATGTTCCTGGACATTTTGAGAATCCCCTAAAAATCATCAATTCCTCCCTAAAGAAAGCCCTTCCAGAACCTCATCACAGTCTGGGAAGTTTATATTTGTAATCCCAAAGGAAAGTTAATTGAAATTCTAGCAAGTTAATTCCAATCTGCTACCTCTGGCACAATCCATGGTGTAAATAAAGACACAATTATATATCCAAGATAGGGGGAGCCAAGGAGGTCATAAATCCAGGTAGGGTGATAGATAGCTGGAGCAAAGGCCCTGACCCAAGGCAGAACCCAAGTTTTTTCAATTCACAACAAGAGGAGTGGCTCAGGGATGAGTGACTGAGAAAGTGGCAAGAAGTATGTGAGTGCTGTGAGCTGGGGCTAGGTAGGTGGCCTGAAATCACCTCTGCAATATGCAGAGAGAAGGATATGCAGAAAGAATAATCTGCAGAACACAATTCAAGGTAGTATCTAATGTTTAGGGGTTGGTGCTTCAGCTCTGATGTCTAATTTTTTATGCTCCAGGAAGTCACAGCCTCTTGTCTTGATGCTCAAGGCTCGATTCCAGCCAACAGTGTAGAGCATGGGTCTCTCTTCTGCCTGACTCACACATGTTTTTTGGGAGCTACAAGGCAGGGCAACACTAACCTGTCACCTTACTTCAAAGAGTACACATTAGCATGGCACCTCAGCTAGACTGATTTGCATTGCTTAAAGCCAATTGAAAGGATAAAGAAAATTGCTAGCTAGTTCTGTACATATCAATGCATGGAAAAAGGGCCAAGTTTAGCCAAGATGGAGATAATTGCTCTTCTTTCAAGAGGAGTCCTCCAGGTGGTTCATACCTCCCTATAAAAAATGCATCCATAAACAACGTTTCACCCACATTTTGAAGTCATGCATGGGCTCCCCAGAGCCCATTCATGAACTTCCCTTCTCTCTCTTCCTTCCCTCTCCCAAGGTCTATAAACCCAGAGTGAAAATCCCTGACCTGGTCCGCAGCCTTGGCCATAACTTAAAAACTATTATCTCTTTCTGAAATTTTTAACCTCAGAGTTTAAGCTAAATCTCTCCTCCAGTACAAGTGATGTTTTAGAGCCTGAGATGTAGCAATGTTTGGTAACAAAGGGATATATAAGTTTTCCTTTGCTATGACTTCAACTAACCTAACAAACATTTCTCCCAATTTAATAAAAGATAGACCATTATCTATCTTCTATTTTCTCTGTCTTACAATTATTTTTTCATCCTATAACCAAGAAAAAATAAAAGAGAAAACTATTAAACAGTAACACGATCTTGCTGATCTTCACAAAAACCCATAATCTGCTTTCCTGTGGTCCAGAGAGGTTAATTTTTCATTCTCTTTGACCAAAATATTTGAAATTTCTACAAACACTTCTCATTGATGGTGTGAAATATGAGTGTACATTCTTAATCTTTCTCATTAAAAACTCTCTTGTGAAATAAAATTTTGTGACCTTTTGTATAAATCCCCATCATCTCTACCTGCAAAGAGAACAATATGCATTTAATAGACTAGAGAGAGTGTGTGAAACAGATATGCTCTTTCTGTTAGGCTGAAAGTACTTCAATTTGATCTCTGAAAAGGTTATTCATATATCCAAATTGGATAAGGCAGAAAAACTCTGAGTGTTAGTTTTCTCACTTGTAGAAACAAGGCTGCCGATAAAAATACTAACCTTATAGAGTTGCATAAGGACTAAAAGACATGATGTGTGTGTAACACCTGGCTCAATGCCTGTCACACAGCAGCTAACAAAAAGCCTCCAAAGGGGACAAGTCCAGAACCGTGGACAGCTCCCATGGTCAACCATTTTAGAGATGGTCTTCCTGTAATGACAGCTGGTTCACCAACTGACCCTACTCTATGGAGAAGAAATCTCTGATTCTGAAGAGCACTTGGACTACCCTTGATTTTCTGTGCTAAGGAAATCATTTCCATTTTATCCGCCTGTGCAGAAGGCTCATCAAAGGGCTGTAAATTCTCACAGATGTTGCTCATTTGGATATTTGGGTATCTCTCTAGTTCCTATGTTCTAGTTCCTACCCTATCATTCTTTATAAATCCTTTTTGGTTTCATAAAGAGCTTAAGACTCTGTGCCTCTGGCTCCATCCTCACTTACTACATTCCTTGACTAACATTCATTTCCCAAATGGAAAAATTTGGCCTTACTCTGCACCTTCCTTGGCCTAGTATTTAGATTTCAGGGCACTTTCCTACTACATTTAGGATGGCCAACTCCCACAAGTGAAAATACCAGCCAAGGCACTACATTTCTAAATAAAACACTGTCTAAATGTTAGCAGGCTTATTCGTCAGAATGGGGTGGAGCTGTGAGAGGGGCTGAACAAATGTGTATATGTGCTCTTTGATGACACTTATCAGCAACTTGAGTTCCTACCACATGCTGTTCCGTGTTGCAGCCCACATAAAAGCTTGTGCATCTACAGTCTGTTCCTTCACCTCACCTCTTAACTCTGTGGTGCCAGCACTACATGTGTCAATACAGGTGAGATCTGTAGTTTGCTCCCAAATAATATGTGTTAAAATCCAAATTTTGCAAAATGAGTGTTAATATTACAATGAAGTGCCTCTTTTTAAATTCCAATTGGTCTTAGGCATGGCCATATGACTTGAGTGGCTCTTAACATTTCAGTTATCTGCTGCTCTACCTCCTGCCTAAGAAATTCTGTCAGATGTTAGAAGTTTGGTTATTGCCCATCAGCTTTCTCCTGAGTTAGAACTTGTAACTACCTACACGAACATTAGTAATAGTCTTATACTTCCTTTTTTCACCTTTTTCTCCACCTTCAACACGGTTTTCAAAAAGATGTTATATTAATGTTTTCTAAAGTTTATGTAAATATATATATATATATATATATATATATATATATATACTCTTGCTTAAAATCTTTACTTTCAGTGACTCTTCACTGCCTACAAAATTATGTACAGATTCTGCACCTGATATTCAGTGTCCTTGATGTGGCTTCAACCAACTTTTCACTGGTTTCCCTAATAAACTACCTATATATATCAGCTTAACTGATTAATAATTCCTAAATACGTTTGTCCTTTATCTTTATCCATGGTTCTCTGCCTTTCTGGAATGATCAACACCTTCATATAAAATCTTCCTATCCTTCAAGCTGCCACAAACCCATTCCTTTGTACAATCTTTGCTAAGTAACAATAAAAGCTAATATTTATTAAGTACTTAGGATATTCTGGGAACTGGGCTAAATGCATCCAGGCAATATATGTCATTTATTTCTAATAAAAGCAATCTATTACTGCCTGTAATGTGCAGAAATTTAAGAAGATAGGCTTCTTGCCATGATGTTAGAACTTTTTTTTATTTTAAAGAGAATAAAAACAAAACAAAACAGAGTAAAACACAACAAAGCAGATCAGAACAGAACAATGAAAGCAATACAGGTCTTCAAAACATAACAACAGGAAATTAACAATGGCTACCCTAGTGTCTCTTGTTTTCTTTGAAATGGTTGTTCATACATTCACTGTTATGGTTAATACATTGTGTCAACTTGAGCAGTTTAGAAGTTTAACTGAGAGATTCAACAGGGAGCCAGGGTTCTTACTTTGTAAATATCCTCATCCTGTGCAAAGGAGGGCAAGGATATTTTGTGAGTGTTACACCCACCCTGAAGGTTTTGGTGGAGGGGGTGGCTGGTGTATAATTTGAGGATAGAGAAGAGGCTTGTTTGCTCTTTTTTGCTCTGGCTGCTGCCTTGAAGTGTTGCCCCAGTGCCATGCCATCCTGCTTTGGAGCCAGCTGATTATGGACTGAAATCACCAAGAACTGTAAGCTAAATAAACCTTTCTTTGCTTCACTTTGGGTGTCAGGTGTTTGTCTCAGCAATGAAGAAAAGTAACCAAAACATTCACGCACAATAAACTCAAGCAAAACCAAATAATATAAAACCAGATAAAACAAAAGAGTGAAAGCATTACAGGCCTTCAAATCAGACAATAAGAAATCAACAATGGCTACCTTAATGTCCTTTGTTTTCTTCAAAAAAGCTGATCATATCTTCTCACATATTGCAATCAAGTAGTAGAAAACAGACTTAAACCAATGAAATCAAAGAATAAAAGCATTATTGGACTTCAGAACCTGAAGATATGAAATCAGCTATGGCTACCATAATGTCTCATTTTCTTCAATGTAGCCATTCATATTTTGATATTTAATAAAATCTGCTCTCGTAAACTCTTTAGGAGTAGTTCTAAGCATGTATAGGCATATACTTGTACATCTATCCTTCCTGTGCTAGAGGCAATAGCGGAACAAAGCACAAGAAAAAAAACAATAAAGACAGATAAATAACAGTAATAAAGAGCCCAAAACAATAACAATATAGGCTTTCTAAGCTAGGTGATGGGAAGGTACCAAAGGTTGTTATTTTGTATAGTTGTCTTCCAGAGTTGCTCAGTTTACCAGGTATAGGCATAGAGAATTGGTCTGGTCCTATGAATGTTAACTGTTTTTTTCTAAGAACTGATAAAATTAGTTGTTAAATGTATATATATATATATATATTTAACAACTAATTTTAGAATATAATATATTCTATGTTAATTAGAATATATATATATTCTAATTTATATCTTTTCTTTTCCCTTCCTGTCTCCTTTTCCCTGAATTGCTTTATCCTTTGGAAGTTTCTTACCCTTTCCCTATATTTATCAGGGATTTTGTATCTTACTGAGTCTTTCAGTTTCTTACACTAGGGAGATGATACAGTGTTTACACATGTGAGTTTGATTTATTTCACTTATGAGTATGGTCTCAAGTCGCATCCATTTACCTATAAAAGCCTCCAGGTGATCATTCTTTAGAGCTGAATAGTACCCCATTGTATAAAAGTACAACATCTTTTTTATCCAGTCCTCAATTGATGGGCATTTGGTTTGTTTCCAAAATTTGGCTATTACAAATTGTGCTGCTATAAACATGGGTGCACATATATCACTGTGGTACAATGATTTCACTTCTTCTGGGAATATGCCCAGAAGTGGAACAGCGGGGTCAAATGGGACTTCCAATCCTAGCTTTTGGAGGAACCTCCAGACTGATTTCCGCAGTGGCTGCACCAGTCTACACTCCCACCAACAGTGGAGAAGTGTTCCTTTTTCCCCACAGCCTCTCTAACATTTGTCATTGGTTGTTTTCTTGATCCTGGCCATTCTTTCTGGAGTGAGATGGAATCTCAGAGTTGTTTTAATTTGCATTTCTCTAATGACCAATGGTGCTGAACATTTTTTCATGTATTTATTTGCCATTTGTATTTCTCATGATGTTAGAACTATTAAGAAGTGAAGTGGGACTCAAACTCAGACAGCTCAAATCCAGTGTCCTTACCATTAAGCCATGTGAATGTGCCACTACATTCAACACACAGCACCTGACTGATTGACACAACACTTACTTGACTTTATTCCCATCTTGTGTTATAACTAGTCTCCATGTATATATTCCCTTCCTTCACTCTGGATACTGAATGCATTACTAAATGTGCCCTGTTCATCTATACTTTTCTGTATGTGTAGCCTGCACAGTGACTAAAAAGTTTAGTGGGGGAAATATCAATAAGAACAAAGGGGGCCAGGGGTTTAGCTCAGCAGCTCAAGTACTTGCCTGGTAAGTGCAAGGTCATGAGTTCAATTCCTGATTTTAAAAAAAGCAAAGGGAGCATTCAGTGTAGATCCCATGGATGAAGGAGAGAACCTATTTTGCCCTCCAAGGTCTATGATCATGAGAAAGAACTGACTAATCTAATTCTAAACATGCCCTTCCATCCTTAGAGAAATGCCTATTTGCTTGGAACAAATAATCAAATATCACTTTGACTAAGTAGTGTCCAGAGCCCAGCTGCAGAGGGCTGCATTTTCCAACTTATTCTTTCTATCCTGGCCAAAGGGACTGTAATGTAATGGGTATATTAGTCACTTTCTTGTTGCCAGGTGAAAATACTTGACACTCACAACTTCAAAAAGAAAAGATTTGTTTGGGTTCATGGTTTTAGTGGGTTCAGTCCATGGTCATCTGACTCCAAGGCAGAAACAGCATGACGGAAAGGCATAGCAGAAGAAAGTTGTTCAACACATGGAAGTCAGAAAGCACAGAGGGAAGGGAGAATCTGGGGACAAGAACACGCCCTTTCAGTTCACACTTCTAGTAATCCACCTACAACCAGGTCCCAACTCCTTACATCACAGTTAGCTAAGAACTCATCAATGGATTAATCCACTGGTGGATGTAGCATCACTTTCCCAAAACCCTACTTCTGAAAACAGTAGACTTGGGGAGGGGTCATTTTAGATCTGAAACATAGCATCAATAAGCCAAATTTCATTTTGGTCAGGCAGTTCCTGGAGCCTAGCTCCAAATGCTGCATTTTCTAGCTTTTTTTCACCATTGCTAAAGAGACTATGATGGGCAGCAACCACACTTAAAGAGCAAGAGTCATGGTGTGGGTTGCCTGAGGAAAAATGTGTGTGGCTTTAGTAAATCCAGCCAAACCTCAGGCTAAAACATAACTGTTTGCTGGATTAAAAAGGATGAAGACACAACATTGGGAGTGGATAGGATGGCCCATCAGTGGGATTTCTTCATAGTCTGGTTGTATTGGTCAGGGTTCTAGCACCCACAAGTTGGGTGATTCAAGAAATGTGAAATAAAGGAACTCTTTTCAAGAGGGTAGTGTGGTATGAAGCCATGAGGGAATGATGCTGGGTCCTGAGGTGAATGAAAGTAGCAGTATTGTCACCCTAAGTCCGATAGGGAACCTAAAGACAAAAACTTTTGAACAGGAGCAATGACTGTCAGTGAAGGTTCATGGTCAGCATATGGCAAACCTGGAGGGAAGTTCTTCAAATCTCTTTCTCCTCTCTCTTAAATCTCTTTCCCCCATTGTTAACCCTAATCAAAAGCATAAGGCATTGATGTCATCCTTAGAGATCAGCCTCTCCAAGAACAGAGCAGAGTGGAGCAGGTGGAAGGTAGGTAGACACAGAAAGCAAGAGGAAAACAGCTAAATTAAAGTCATGTCTAACCTCAGTGACATGTCAATGAAGTACAGACTCTAAGGCCATTTTATAGATTTAATTGTGTCCCCACCTCTGCCCAGTGAAAATGTTAAAGTTCTAACTGCCAATGTGACTATTTTATGGAGGTAATAAAGGTTAAGTAATGTCATAAATGTTGTGTCTTCATCCAATATGACTGGTGTTCTTCTAAGAAAAGGAAGAGACATCTAGGATGTGTGCATGCAGATAAAAGTCACATAAAGACACAAGGAGAAGACAGCTGTCTACTAACCAAGGAAAGGTGTCTCAGAAGAGACCAAAATGCTGATACCTTGATCTTGGACTTTAAACCTCCAAAACTTTGAGAAGATAAATTTTTGTTGTGTAAGCCACCAAATCTATAGTATTTTGTTATATCAGCCTTAGCAGACTAATAACTGAGCAAGAAGAAAGCATAGAGATCATTTCACTTGGCAATTCACAGGAAAAGAATCTGAGCAGCAAGAGGCAATGGATCTTGCCCCCAAACTTCATAGTGATTTATAGGCAAGGTTTTAACTAGAAATCAAAAATGGTGAATTCCCATGCCAGGGCTTTCTACAATATCTAGAAATTAGATGTATTTTGTTAGGTTTGAATCCAGTGTCATGTTTTAACTGAATTAATTTCTGCCTTTGAAGTCAGAAAATATGCTAGCTTTCCATTACTATGACAAAGTACTTGAGATAACCAACTTGAAAAGAGAAAAGTTTTATTTTGGTTCATGATTTTACAGGTTTAAGTTGATGGTCAGTTAGGTTCATTGTTTCTGTGCCAGTGGTGAGGCAGCACACCATGATGGGGAGCATGTGGTGAAGCAAAGCTGCTTACCTCATGGCAATCAGGAAGCAAAGAGAGAAAGAAACAGAACCGGAGTCCCAATATACACTTCAAGGACCCCACTGACCTAATTTTCTTCCGCCAGGCCCCATCACTTCCCAATAGCCCCACAGGCTGGTGAATAAACCACTAAACAGGAGACACTTTGGATCCACACTGTAACAGATTTCACATTAATATTTAGCTTTCTGCTTTTCTTTTAAAAAGCAGAAGATCTGGCAATTCTAGGCCCATATGACAGCATGGTTACAGATTGTCTGAACTGAGTCACAGGTGTCTATTTCTATGGGGTCTTCTATCATGCCTGCTTCACTCACTCAGTTATTTTCTAGCCCCAAAAAGCACTTCAATTATCAATGCTTGACCACATCAAACCACTTGTAAAAAGGAACACACATAGATATCAATTACTAACAAATACACTACCCCTTCCAGGAAATATATGCAGTCAGTACTTAAGGGTCCTCTGGGAGTTAAACCACGATGCAAACTCACAGATGTGCACGCTAAATATTCTTTAGTAAATATCCCCAAAGTGTAAAATTCAGGACACAAATCCTACTGTACATGATGTAACTAAATGAAGAATGTGTCAATGTGTGTGATAAGCTGAATGTGTCCTTCCAAAATTCCTGTGTTGAAACCTAATTTCTGTTATGATGGCATTTGGCAATGATTAATTAGTTCAAGAAGGAGGAACCCTTGTAATGGGACTAGTGCCTTTATTTTTTTTAAGCCCCATGAGAGTTCCCTTGCCCTCTCTACCAAACGAGAGCATGATAAAAAGACAGCTTTCTGTGAGCTTGGATGTGGGCCCTCACCAGACACAGAATCTCAGACTTGACTGGAACATGTCACCCTCCAGAACTGTGTGCAATGGAGGTGGAGTCAGTCAACCATGAAGGCTCACAAAATAAGGGGGAGCCACAAGCAAAATGTCCTGATAATTACCTAAGCACCGTTCATAAGGAGAGAACTTCAGTCAGAAATACAAATGTACCACTCCCAGGACTGGTAAGATCCACCAGGCAATGAATGCATGCAATGAGTAAATAAGCTTTTAAACTGCTATTCAAACTAACATTTGAATTATTTCATGTTACTTCCTGTGAGTACATGCTTATTAAACTACCTCCAGCTCAGACCCTGGTTTTCTATGTAGAAAATGACTACCCTCCCTCACCCGATGCTGAAGAGGAAAGGGTTATGGGATTCCTTGGGCTTTGATATTTCAGTTTTCTGATTGATTACATCATTGGTGGAGCTTGATTAAACAGCTCCCACCTCTAAAGATCAATTGGATTCTCCATGCCCTGAAAAATCCTATTTTTTAGCCTGCAAGGCTCAGAGCCAGATGTTCCTCTGGAGGCCTCTTGAGAGCCAGCAAGCTGGCCTTTCTGGCTAGATTCCTTACCTCTCCTCTCCTGTCCCACACACATGCCAGAAACTCATCTTTGACCATATGGCCTCGGACAATAATAATAATGACAATAATAATAATAATAATACAGAAGCAGTGTAACAGTGGTCTTCTGGACACAGTGAGTTACCAAAAAGGAGAAATATTTTGATTTGCATACCTGCAGATGGCTCTTTAAATTAAGCCAGATGAAATTAAATTAAAAATTCTGCTCTTCAGTTGTACTAATCATATTTTAAGCATTCCATAGCTACATGTATCTAGTGTTTGCTATATCATACACACAGTTATAGAATATTTATTTTATCACAGAGTTCTTTAGGGCAGCACTGACGTTGATGGTAGAATTGTGAAAGGACAGAGAGACACATGTGAATAGCAGCACCTTTGGAAAGCTCTCAAATCTCACCTCTTGGGCTTCTAGATGCTGTGTCTCTAGGTGAGGCCTGATCACCTGCAGAGCTAGGGAAAGCCAAGTGACTGAGTGACAGGAGGCTCTGGTCAATCTCTCCAGGCCTGACTGACCTCCACGCCTCACCAGCCCCTAGTCTAGAGATGATCTTGAATCCCATAGACACTTCATTATTTTCACAGCTAAACACCTGGAAAATACTAAACCTCAGACCAAGCTCTAAATACTCTATTCTCAGGACCTAGAATTCACTCCAACTTCATAAAGGAGCACCAGAGGATAGCAAAAAAAAAGCCCTCTCATCCAGATAACTCTGCACAGGCATCCCTACCAACTAGTTCATTCATTCTTTATCAGAACTTCGTGCAGATGACAGGGAAGGAGAACTAAGGCTATTTTATCAGCGAAGAAACTGAGGTTCAGGGGACATGAGTAGGCTCTTGGTAAAAGGTTGAGAAGTTTCAGGTGAGCCTAGGATTTGAGATTCAACATCCCAACTTCTGGCTTAGTGCTTCTTCCTCATATACCATGTTGCCTCTTTAGCAAAAACTTCCAAGATCTCAAACCATTTGCCTAAGTAGTAGAGCACTGGAACACCATAGGAGGATGTTTATATCACTGTGCACTTTGTACAAGGCAATAGCTAAATGTTCGGAGGAGACCCAAGTTGGGTAACGAGGTGGGAACCTTGAGAAACACTTTTTACTCACAACGAGGAGCTTTCCTTTTGGGCATGAAACTGGGGCTAACTGCCTCGTAGCTATCTACAATGCTAGAATGATGAGATCATGGATGAGCAAAATCATCAGGAAGATGGTAAGAAGCCCAGAAGATTATAAGCCTCTTTCTTTTAAGAACCCAAACAAAAGTAAAGCTAAAATAAACAGATTTTTTTCTCAGACTTTTACTCTTGTGAAATGGGGAAATGTCCAAAAAATCAAGCTTCCATCCATCCTTATACATAAATTTCCCCCAGGAGTCCACGTGTCAGCAATGGTTCAGTTCAGTCCCCTACATTCACTCAGTTGGTGTCCTAAATAATAAGAATTACTCATAATGATGTAAGCAGGCCTTACCAGATCATGATGGGCTTTCTGAATTACCAGAAGCACATCCCTGAATTTTTGTGCAACAGATTTCACCATAGTATAAGTACTTACACATAGTACTCTATGTATAATATATGTAACAGCTGTCTTTTAATAGAATATTGCATTTTTCCTAATTATTTTATTCTATTACTGAAGAGTTATTTGAATTTGACATTGTTTTTTTTTAAGTAGAAGTTTTACTGAGGAGAAAAATTCCATTTTCTCTTAGCTTTAACTTTTGATCCCGCTTTGTGTGGTTACCAGGAACAACGTTTTAATGAGATGAGGTATGAAAAGTCTCAGGAAAGCCTCTTCAGGTGATAAAAGAGAAGAACAGAAAATATAGAAAGATCTGGTGTGTGTACCCGTGTCTGTGTCTGTGTGTGTGTGTGTGTGAGAGAGAGAGAGAGAGAAAAACTGAGCCAAAAGAAATGTTTCTTCCAGTAAATCTTACACCATCAAGTTCCTACCTGTGTGTGAAAGGATTTCTAAGTCCCCCAGAGAGTTTACAGGGCTAAATCCAATTCTCACAAAGCAAAAGTCTACAGCTACCTAATAGCCTTCCCCAGCCATGCCAATTTCAATCTAAGAAGGATTCTTCCTGAATCAAAGACAGGGCAAGTGGCTGACAGGACCAAACTTTATTGAGTGTAATGCTGCCTAATGTAATTTTCCAGGTAATATTTCTCAACTTTCCTGATGGTTCTCGTTTCAGCTGGAGCCTATTGATTCCCTGTCAGATGATCTAGGTTGCTGTATGTGCTGTTTACTGAGATGTTCAGATCAGTGCCTGATATGGTGTAGATTGAAAATGTCCCCCCAAAGTGTCATGTGTTTGGAAGGTGATTGGACCATGGGCCACTGCACTTTTCAGTGAATTCGTCCATCCATAAGTTCAGTAATTGAATGTTCTATTAAGAGGTGAGGCCTGGTTAAAAGTGGGCAACTGGAGGGGTGACCTGGAAAGATATTCTTGTCCTTGCCTCCTCCCTTCTCTGCTTACTGGATGTCATGGGGTGAGGACTTTCCTCCATGCCTGTCTGCCATGATATTTCTGCAATGGAGCCAATCAGCCAAGCCCTGGCTCTTTTAAAAACCAAAATAAGCTGCCCAGCTGGCGCTTGGGTTGCACAGCTTTTGCCCAAGCCTGGAGACTTAGTGAGCAGCATCTGCCCGCTCTTCTTGTGTAACTAGTTTTAATGGCCAGGAATAAAGGAAGAGGATGTGCTGCCTATACCTTTAATAGTGAGGCTGTTGGGTTTGGCAAAGATGAAAAGTTACCTGATGTCCTGTTGAAGCCACCCACTGTTTCCTGATACGGACTATAAGCCAGTGCCTCTGAAAACAGGAGAGGGTGAAGATTACATGCTGGCCTTGAAACAGGAATTGAGAGAAACAACGAAAAGAAAGCCTTATTTTATTGGAAAATCAGAAGAAAAACCAAATGTTGAAAGGTATAGTAAAAAATACATGCAGGTATACAAATAACAGTGAACACCAGATTGGAGAAGACTCCCAAGAGATGATGCTGAGGGAAAAATGCAGAAAAGCAGACCTAAAAGCCAAAAACTCAAAAGGTACAAAGTCTCTTTACTCATTAATACTGCAGATGTGTTGAAAAAAATTGAGGAATTGGAAAAGAGGGGTGATGGTGAAAAATCCAAAGAGGAAAATGAAGAGAAAGAAGGAAACAAAGAAAAAAGTAAAGAAGGTGATGACGACGCAGAGCAGAAAGACTAAGATGAAGAGCAAGAAGAGGAAAATGACTATATCAATTCATACTTCAAAGACGGAGATGATTTTGGTGCTGACAGCAATGACAACATGGATGAAGCAACCTATTAGCCATGAAATTTCTCAAAACAGTTTCTATAATTCAACTTCTGAGCATCTGGACAAACTTGATTTGTTTTGTTTCTGATAAGGAATGAGTACCTATTTTATTTTTGTCCCTGTTTCACTGGACGGATACTTGTTACCAAAATATGTAAATCTATTTTGAGTTTATACAGTGATTACCTTATACACTAGTCTCTGTTCTGGCATTCCTCCTAGTACCTCTGCCATCCCCCTTATGTCTGCTAGTGGATTTTTCTTGAAAAATTTGTGTTTGAATATGCCTAAAGTGCTTTTGCATCTCTTAGTCTATGGATTCATACTTGAACAAATCATTTTTCTTTAATTGCTGATCTTTTCTAAAAGATTTTTATGAGTCACAGTAGCTTTCTATAATGTAAAAGTTGACAACACAGCACATGGAGCACTTTAAAAACAAACTTGAAAATTATTTTTATGGGGAATGTACTGTACTACTTACTGCATTATGACTACAGAACCCTACCTGACCTCTCACACATGCAAATTTAAGAGATTAATAGTTTTGTGATCAAAAACATACACACAGGGAAAGACGTCCATGTGGATTATATAAATTCCACAGTCCACATCTCAGTATGAAGAGGTTTTCATATTGGATGAATATAATACTTGGATTTGGGGCTACTTCGGATCATACAGTAAGGGATCTCACTGTAATAAGTTTGACATCTTCAAATAGTTGAGTTTGTGAAAAATTAGACTGAGACATCTTGTTTAATGTTGTGCTTCATAGAAATGTGGGGCAAGTTCCAGTGATATCCGTTTCACAGTAGCATACTAAGTACAGAGGTTGGTGAAGGTTGGAGGCCCGTGCTATGTTTCTCAGGTCTCATGAGCTGTACAGTTCATGCGAATGAACTCAGGTCATTTTGAAATTAAGATTAATTCTTT
Organism: Cuniculus paca; assembly: GCA_004365215.1. Lineage (NCBI taxonomy): Eukaryota > Metazoa > Chordata > Mammalia > Rodentia > Cuniculidae > Cuniculus > Cuniculus paca. The sequence goes on along the minus strand of RJWT010006964.1, from coordinate 4,239 downwards.
TTAGCTCCCCTTCCACTTCATATTTTGGGGAGAAAATACCTAGAAACCTCAGCCTTCATAGAATTAAAAATGCCAAAGATTTTCAAGAAAATTCATATTATATATTTCAAAAACAACTTATTAATATAGCACACCAAACTATATACATTTTTCTCTTTGGGAAGATATCATCCATTTGCCTGAGCACCAGAGCCCTAAATTCTATTTCTACCTAAAATATTAGATTCAGCCTTGAGACTGAACATGGTTAAGTTTCTGTGTCTTAGTTTCTCCACTTGTAAACAGTTTCCTGTATGTTTTTTAAATACCAAAATTTCACCTCATGTATACATTCTCTTTGCTTATAGAAATGAACAGGTCTTAAATTTGGTTCTTACCTTCTAATCGGTCATATCCATAACTGAAAACACAGTTTTAAGAAACATGTTTTCCTCATAAAATGTATTACTGTAATCAGATTTTTCCCATCTTGTTATTTGTTGGGAAAATATGTGTTGTCTTGTGTGATTTTGCAGCATTACTGTCTCAGGAAAAAGATCACTTTTAATGGCAATACTTCTTCAAATAATTCTAGATGGGTCAGAACCCCATCTTCCTAGTTTAGGGCTATACTCATTATATGAGACTTGTTTAAAGGAGCTTATCAAGACTAAGTGGAAACAAAGTCTTCAAGCTGCAATCTATTCAGTATAGAAACTTCACATAAAAGTTTTCAATAATAATAGCAAAGTTGTCATTTGGGAATGATAATTAATGTAGTTGTTTTATTCTTATGGTTCCTTTGGTGTCACAGTCAGGTACTACTATTTAGTTTTAGGAATCATATCTCCACACAGTTTTCTTGCTTTATCACAAATCTGATAACTACTCGAATCAGGCAAATACACTGAAGATAAGTTACTTCTTTTCCTAGATAACCTTCTCTGGGATAGCCTTGTAGAATATGAGGCAGTCCCTTGGGGCAAGCATTTACCATAGGAGGCCCCAACTAGCTGTATTTTTTCCCCTTTTGGAAGATATTTGTGTAATTTTAAAGTATATAAATTGTGAGGACAGAATCTGCAGGTGGTTTTATTTACCAGCATAAACCTTATTTTTCTGGCTTAAGATCTGACACTGTGAAGTTACTCCATAGGAAAGTAAACAGTGTTTTGCAGCAGTAGCTTCTTTATGTATACAAAAGTACTTATTGGTAAAGCATCTTTAAAATTGTTATGATAAACAAAACTGATTGCTATAATGCTTTTTTCTTTTGTATTTGTTTACACATTAAATTCCTTCAATATTAAAAAAAATAAATCTCTCCTTCTTTAACTAATGAATGCCGGGTTATTTTGTATAGTGACAGGAAAGCGACTAATACAGTGTCCTATATGAACCAACCTCCAGGCAACTGGGGTCCTTTTCCTCCTCACCTTCCTGTTCTGCCTTACCTTGTAATTATAGGATATACGGGATGTAGAGTTTTGTGTTACACTTCCAGGGAAATGGCCTCTTCTTCCTAAGTCAAAACTCATTCACTTAACAAAAGTTTTAGTGACCACTAAGAATTTAAACTAAGGCTTGTTCTCTCAAGTCTGTAAATCTAAACCCAGTTTACCTTGTAAGTGTGTGTGTGTGTGTGTGTGTGTGTGTGTAAAGGTTGCAAGTTACTGTATAAGTTACACTCTGTAAATAGACAAAAGTCTTTGTAATTACATTTTCTATACTCAAAATGCACATTTCTCTGATGCATTTGGATTCTTTAAAAGGTTCTCTCTTCTCGTGGCCCTCTCTAGAAGTTTTCATCTGAATACTGAGAATGGATCCCTTTAGAGAAGCATCTGGATTGTCCAAATGGATCTAAGGCATTTACCCCATTAGAAGCCTGGACTTGATTAAATGGGAAATGTAGGTGCCACACCAATGAACTAAAACAAATACATGGAGACAATGTCCCAGTGTAAGCAGAAGAAGGCCTGGGAGTAAAGACATCTTGGTTCTATTTCAGGACAGCCATCTACTCACTCACTGATCTTCTCTGAAGCCACTTAATCTCTCTAAGCCCCAGACTTTTATCTGAAAAATGGAGATGAGTAGTGCCCATGTCTCTCTCAGAAAGAAATGATGCTATAACTTGTGAAAGCACTTCATTGTCTATTGTTTTAGTCAGGTTTGACTAAGCTATGCTGCAGTAACAAACATTCCCCAAAGTCTCACTGGCTCCACACTACACAGATCTGTCTCAATCATAGTGCATTCGCTATAGTGCATAGTGCATGGCAGTGAAGCCCCACTCCCAATAAACCCAGGTCCCAGGTGAGGGGAGCTCCGTGTTGGCTGCTGCTTCCATAATTCCCAGGCCAGAGGGAAAGCGATGTGAATCATGTATAGGCTTGTAATCGCCCACTCCACAATAAGAGGTATCATTTCTGATAACGTTTTATTCACTAATGCAAGTCAGATGGCCACATCTAGACCTCAAAAGAGGTGAAGAAATACAAATGTACCAAAAGTTTAGAACAAAAGTGCTTGGAGGAATTACTGAAGCTGAGGTTTCTGTCCCTTTTCTGGCATAACTCTTCTAGCTCCTGAAAGACCAAAACAATATATTTATATGGTCAAGTGCTTTCCAAAAAGTGCAAAGTAAAAATGTTGTATGTGTTATGTTTAAATGTTTTTGAGATGGTATCTTGCTATGTAGCTCGAACTTGTCATCATCTAGCCTTGCCCCCTCCCCAAGTAGCTTAGATTACAGGTACACATTGCTGTATCTAGTGGCTATATTTTTCTATATACTTTAAATCCCACAAAACCTGACTCTATCTGGGTAAGAAGAAGCCCTGAATATTTGTGAATAATTACAATAAACAACAGGGATTACCCAAAATGAGATTTTTAAACATCTTACTCTTTTCCCATGCTGATGTAGAACCAAAGAAGGGTAGCGCTTAACGCTACAAGAGGTAAAGGGAGAGGGTGAGGATGGTGTTGGCCCTCCTGCCCACACTCTTCCCAAGCCCTCTTGCCTCTTCTTCCTTTATGGAAGTTGGCATTTTACCTTCTCCAGAGATCCTAAATTATTTGAGAACATAGTCTATGAATTACGGTCTCCTAGCACCTCGAATTTAAAAGTGGCCTTAAAGGTCATACAGTATTATTTAGTCAAACCCAATTAAAGAGAAAAATAAATTGCCAGATTTACACAGATGACTTACAAGAACCAGATTCCCAAAATTTGAGTCAGTGTACTTTTCTTTGTGTCTCTCACCCGGGTCATATCATTTTCTTCTGGTCCTGGCATTAGTTGATATCGGAAGTGGTGCCATTGCCGCCATTGAGGTGTCATTATTTCCTGGCTCTGTACCATCAAATAGTCACTCAATTGTCAGCCCAGAATATCTCTGTCCACTCAACATTGAATTTTTAGCACTTTCTTTATCCCAGTTTCTAGACTCAATACTAACTGAAGGACAAACTCTTTATGTGCCCCACTCCTATCCTATTCATCCACAAAATATACTCCAGAGTTTTCCCTATCTACTCATCATATTTTATGGTCCTCAACATCCATGCACCATACTCCCAAGGCCTCCTTATCCTCACATCACTCTCCGAAATCCTCTTTCCACATAATACACTCCTCATTCATACACCACATTGATCTTCCCACCCATCCTTTCATTATTATCACATGGGCTATTAGGGTTAAAAGAAAGTTTGTGTAAAACCCTCTTTGTGACAGTTAAACTTGATTATGTCAACCTTATTGTCTTGGGCGCCACCCAGGGGATTAGGGGCGTGTCTAGATGGGTCATAGAGGGAAGACCTTGCGTTCCATATCTGGTTCCTTGCCCTTCCTCCCTGGCACTATTTCCCTGTTCTGCTTTCCAGCAGCCATGAACTAAGCAGCTTTGCCCCACCACACCCTCCCATCACAGTGTTTCTGCCTTGGATCTCACTACCCATGACCTGAATTCCCTTCAAACATGAACCAAATTAAACTTCTCCTTCTTTAAATTGTGAGTGGTGGGTGTCGCATCCAGCAATCGGAAAACTGACTAGTACATGCTCCAGTCCCTGTATCTTATTAATGTGGAAATGAAGTTTCAGAAAAATTAAGGGGCCTATTTTCCTGGGATCATATATGTCAAACAAAGCTCATGGATGCTAATTTTAGAGCAGTCCTACTTTTGTTCTTCCAAATTCCCCAAATGTAGAGGAGATTCTTATTATTCACTTATCGATGACTAATGCTAA
>RJWT010006963.1:14375-28393 GCA_004365215.1 Cuniculus paca | reverse complement strand
GGGCAAGTTAAGAGTGGATGTGAAATAAAGTTTCAAACTCAAAAATGAAGAATACTAAAGTCAGAGATGACACTACAGAGTATGTAGAAAAGTGGAATATTGAACTAAATTCAACAGAAAGAACTTGAGTCCTTGCCTGCTGAAAATTTCTCCCAGGCCAGCCTAATTTGTGGGATTCACTTTTTCTAAGGACAAGAACAGGCCACAAGGGAAAAGCAAAATTTCTGAATAAAGCAACATTTCTGAAATTTTTATATTCAGCCATCTTTCAACATATAAACGCAAAGCTTTATGAGAATGAAAGCCTCCCAATTTTGGTTTAAAATGTCATTGTCACTTGAAGTGAGAAGGTTTTAAATTATTTCTTTAATAATTGCCTATTTAGAATTTTTGTCTCAATTCATTCCATTGTTTTTTGCTATCACCTTTTCAAAGATAGTTGTTAATCATAAAAATAAACATTATTTTAAAATATACTTGTGTTAGTTTCCTTAAAAGAATTCTCCAAATACAGAAGGTTGGTTTCCCGGTAATAGAAAGATTTTAAAATGAGAGACAATTTAAAAGATCAAAAGTACATTGCTTTGTTGTAAAAAAGTATGCAAGTTCATAAAGCACATAATTTTAAAATATAAAGTGGGTAATAGTAAAAATATAGATATTGATTAGTAAAGGATGCCAGAGGTAAAAAGCTGTCAAGATAAATTGAAGAGATCAAAGAAGAATGGAAATAAAGTGGAGCGATTAGAGATATACTCAGTGCCAAGCAATATAGTTAGTATTTTTAATGTCAAATAATGACAAAATATATTAATTTCTCAATAAAGATGCTTTCAAGAGCAAATCAGAAAACAGATTCTGGAGTCAAACCATCTGCCTGGACACATTCATTTCCTGCCTATGTGACACTAAGCAGACTCCTGCAACCATCTACAATGAGAGGGAAACTGAATTGGGTTGTTTTAAAGAATAAGTGATTTAAAATAGGTTAAGAGTTCCTACATAAGCCAGGCGTGGTGGCTCACGCTTGTAATCCCAGCACTCGGGAGGCTGAGACAGGAGGATCATTGTGAGTTTGAGACCAGCCTGGGCTACAAAGTGAGCTCAAGGCCAGGCTGAATGGTATAGTGAGACCCTGTCTCAAAAAGACAAGGGCCAGGGATCTAGCTCAGTGGCCTAAGCACCTGCCTGGCAAGTGTGAGGTCGTGAATTTGATCCCTGGTGCCGCAAGCAAGCACTCAATTAGAATCAACTATTGGAGGAAGAAGCAGGAGGCAGAGGATGGGTTGGGGACAGTGGAGAGGGGAGAAGGGTAGGAAGAGGCAGAAGAGGGAATGACGAGGGGCAGGAAGGAGGAGGAGGAGGAGGCACCATACTATAGATATATAAAGGAAGCCACATATATACTTTAAAGGTTTCTAGTAGTAACAATAAAAAAGTAAAAGAAATAAGTGTAAATAATTTACCAACCATTATTCTAGGTATGAGAGAGGTATGGAGCAGGTTAATATAAGAAATCTGGCCTCCAGAACTGTGAGCCAATAAATTAGGTTTTTAAGGCACTTGGGGTGTGGCACTTCACTATAGCAAACTTAGAAAACCAGTGATGTCCAATAAACTAACATGTCTTCACTTTAGCACATTACCTATATAAAGTGAAGGGCTTCACAGCTTCACATTCTTTGTAGTCAGTCTTAAACATCTTGTGTGTATTTTAACACTATAGCATTTCAATATGTTCTAGGGATACTGCAAGTACTCAGTAGCAATTTATGCATGCCCTGCAGCTCCCAGATGGACAGCGATACTTTAAACAGTGTCGTGAACCACAATTTCCATCATTAAGGACTTAGCCTGCTAATCTTGTGTATGTACATGTGCGTGTGGTGCACTGGGGATGGAACCGAGGATCTTCTCACTGAGCTACATGCCCAGTCTCTTTTTTTTGGCAGAGGGAGTATTTCACACTTTGAGTAACAGTTACTACTCATGCATCATCAATCAATAGTTACCCTTCTACTGTTACCATATCCTCAGATTAAAACACGCTTGAACTTCATTTGCCAAAAGGAAAAAGTAATGTTCTTCATTAAATTTGATTACTTCATATGTCCTCTGACCCCCTTGCACTTCCAGTTTCTCATTCACACTGTCTGGTTATCACACCATGACTCGTGTCCCTGGTATCACCTCCATATCACCAAGTGGCACACATGGTCTTGATTGTTGGCTGACAATGTTGATACAGCATTACCATCATTCTCGGAACTCCCCAGCTATGGGCTGTGCAATCCCACTCTTCTAGATGTCCTCTTATCTCTCCAGCCATCCCTTCTCAAGACTCTCCATGTGTTACATTTCTCACATCTATTTCCTACGCCAGATATGTGCTGTGCTTCTCATCCTCAGGCCTCTGGTCTCCTCCCTGTGCTGACACCTCCCTTCTCCCTTCCCCTCATGACTTTATCAAAACCACTGTTTTCTAAAGATGCCAAATCAAATGCAAACCTAAGCACTCATCTTTAAAAATAAAGTTTGCAAACATACAAATACAAAGGCTTACATTCTTAGAAGTTTAGGAAAGACTAATCTACATAATGATGAACTCCCAACTTCCTCAGTGTATAACAATTTGAAATCACCAAACCATTATTTCCACCAAATAAGTTCTCTTAGATGTACTGTAAATAATATCAAAATATAACTAGTTCTCCTGTTATCAAGCCTACATCTGAGCATGGTATTGCCACTATCACAGTCAGGCAAGCCATAAATATGTGGTTACTACTTTTGCACTTAAAGTTGTTTCCCATGAATGCATGCTCTTCAATTTACTCTCTGTAATCCATCTCCAGTGACAGTCTTGCCTTCATCCTCATCTTTTCTCAACTAGCTTTCCCTCCTGGAACCAACTCCCTCATCTGCCCAACTTCACATCAAAACTCTTCACGGAATTCCCACAGCTTTTAGTAGGACTCAGAAAAGCACTCAATATCCCTGAATCACGCCTCACCATACATCTACAACTCGCAAGCAATCATAGATAAACTAAAAAGGATACCATGCACTGGAATACAAAGCATTAATGTTTTATAATTCAAATAAAATGTAAATACAATGGTAAATCAATACTTAGAAAAAAACGGGCCACCTCTCCAACCAGCTTTAAGTAATAAAAGGCTGACTTCTATGAGTATGGTTTATGTTTCTTGACAAAAGGCAATGGAAAAAAAGTATAAGAACTCAAGTATGCAACACAAGAACATACAAAAATAATGAATAAAGTATGTACTCTGGAATATGACATACTTAGATTTAATTCTTTGCCATTCTTTTTACTTTGGAGTTAATCTATCCTACACTCAATTTCATTATTTGTAAAATAAAGTCAATAAAGCCCTCTTTCAGAATTGCAATGAAAAATAACTGCAATGATACATGAGAAGAATCGGGAAAAATGCCTGAGCGTTATATATCTGTAGTAAATTGGAATGTAAAAAAGAAAATGAATTCTGGTGCCAGAGAGCCTGCCTACCATTGCCTTCAGCCCAAATCTCTGCCTGTCATTCTCTCTCTGATTTTTACTTCATGACATTTTATGCAGTAATAAAAGATTAAGCAAAATCAAAGTGAGGAAAATGTGTATCAAGGATGCTAACTCATTCCGTCCAAGTAAGGTTTTACAAGGGAAGGCATTTAGGAGAGCAAAGACATGTCATCCCTACCAACACCAAATTTGAAATTAAAGATTACCAGATTTTGTCTTGGTAACATAAGTTTATCTTTACTGGTCTTGTACTCTGAAGCACTTGGCAACACCAATGATATCTCAGGATATGTACCCAAAACACTAAGTTCAATTTAATGAACAAAAGTAAACTTGGCTTTTTGGCATCCAAGTTGCTCTCTTTACCAAAGTAGCGAGAGTTTTGTTGAATGTTTTTTTTGGTCTTTCTTTCTTTTTTATTTAGGACATGTTTGCAGTACATGATGATTACATTTATAGTGGGGAGTTAGTACATATACAAAATACATCTTAATTATTTCATCTCCTAACCCTTCCATATCTCCCTGCTCCAACTCTTGATCCCCCTCCCATTTGTGAAAACTCTATTATCATTTTCCCCTTTAATTCTATTTTTCCATTACCTTTCCCTCCCCTGCTTTCTCCTCTCTCCATCTCTTGTTCTGCCACCCATTTGAAAAATATTTCTCTACTTCCTATTTAACTATTTTGCTCTCTTTTTCAGAGAGACAGAGACAGAAAGAAAGATACAGAGAGATAGAGAAGCAGAGAAAGAGAGATGCTCATATGAGAGAAACTGTGTGTTATCTAAGTATATGTGCCTGATTTATTTCACTTAACATTATGTCTCAAATCACACCCATTGGTGTACGAATGCCTCTAGGTTTATCTTTCTTTATGACACCATAATACTGCTCCATTGTGTATAAATACCATAATTTCTTTACCCATTCATCTGTTGATGGTCATATAGACCATTTCCAAAATTTAGTTATTATAAATTGTGCTTCTATAAACATGGGCTTGCCTATATCACTGTAATATGGTAATTTTAACTCTGGAGAAAGTATCTAGAAGGGAATCACTGGGTCAAATGGGATTTCTATTTTCATTTTTTTTCTGGTTCCTTTCTCTTCTCATCTTGTGTGGCATATTTGGTTGTTTTATTATTTTTCTAATCTTTATCAGTATTTCTTGGCCCCTTTCCATTCTTTCTTTCCTTTTTCTTAGCTATTTTCAATGACATTTTAGCTTTTCTTGAACCACTCCTTACACTTTTCAGAATCACAAACTCATTTGGTGTCTGATTCCTTCCATCCTGCATCTTGCCTATGTGCAGTAGGCATAATGAATTACACTGTTTCCTGAAAAGATTTTCCTCTGTAAAACATTTACTATTTTAGGGTCACATACTCACACTTAAAATGTAAAACTTTGCTCTCTAGCATGGAATTATCCATGACTCTCATAGGGAAAGAGATATTTGAACATGAACTTGAATAATATTAATATACCCCAGAAGAGATGTAACTTTGTTACCTTCAAATTCACTTATGGCAAACTTTTATCAGCTTCTAATGTTTGCCTTTATCACCATGTCCACAAAAATAGGTAAAAGGGGTTCCTATGTGATCCTTACACTATTCCCTTCACCTGCCCACACAAACCTCATCTTTTCTACATGTTCAAGGTGCAATTTTGTAATTTATACTGTGGTATCAAAACTACTTGACTAGTTCACTCCATTAATTTTAATTAATGAGGAATCGTCAGTAAAAGGCATCTTCACTAATTTCAAAAGAAGTATTTTAGCAAGATTTTACAGCAAAACACTCCACTGTAAGACATAGTTGGTACACTGAGGATGATTGCCTTACCACCAGCTACAAATCATGCTTAATTTTTCATATTATGTCCATGTTTATAAAATGCCACTATATGTTTATTGTAATTGCAGAACAAAAAGATTTGTTATTGGATGGCAATTACATTTTGTTTTAAAGGGATATATACATATACACACATACATATAATATGTTTAATATATACACAAATATCTACATATATTATATTGTATCTGTATACTGAAATCAACATACGCTTGATGCATTCATCATGCTAAATGATATGACCATAGTAATCATTATGTTGAAATCAGTAAGAAGGTAAAGCTGTCTGTAAATAGTGCTGTTATTCACATTGAATTATGTATAGTGTAATTTTAAAAGACAATAAAATTCAAGTGCAAGTAAATACTGAAAAGATTCAAAAAATGACTAGTTTTGATATGTTATATATAGTTTGAAAATCCCAAACACTTACTAGAAAGAAACTGCAGAATCTCTAATATGGTTAAATATAAATAAATTGTATGGATCGAACAGTAACAATCAAAAAAGGAAATAAGCAATAAGAATGCGCAAAAAGGGGCCAGGGATCTAGCTCAGTGGCCTAAGCGCCTGCCTGGCAGGCACAAGGTTGTGAGTTCAATCCCCAGTGCCAAAAAAAAAAAAAAAAAAAAGAATATGCAAAAACTATAATGAAAAAAACTGTAAAACTACTGAGAGAGATAAAGGAAGACTCACACAAATGTAGAAATATCATCTATTTCTTGAATAGACTCTACATCGTAAAGACGTCAGTTTCCTCACGAAATGAAATCTATAAATTCAATGAAGTCCCAAGGGGTGGAAAATATGAAACTGACATTATAATTCTAAGTTGATCTGAAAATACAAACTACTGAATGCCTGGCACCAGCATATTGTTGGGAGTAAAAAGATAGAAATTCAAGATAGAAATTAAGTGAGCAATCTTCCTAATGATCTTCTTGGAAAACCTAAAGCTGAAAATCTAGCACACAACCTTTACTACAATACATTTGAAGTAATTTAAAGATATTGGTGCAATAAAATTTAATGGCAAAGATACTAAAGTAAATGTTAATGTTTTAATTACTAGGAAAATAGATAACATAAAGGAAAGTATTGCTGATGAAATGTCCAGTAATAGGTAAGTCTTTAAATATGTAATCTCATATATCTGTAAAATGGGTTATTGTGTTGGGCTGGGGATATAACCCAGTGGTAGAGCACTTACCTAGCATGCATGAAGCTCTGGGTTCACTTTCTAATACAAAAATGGGCTATCGGATTGATATTTCAAATGGTGAGAGGATGGGAAGTATAAATAAGCAGAGGGACATATGGAAATATATACTACAAAGGTCAGTGCAGACGACTTTTGAATTGTGGAACTGCGTGGTTTGTATTTTCATTTTTATTCTCTTACCTATTGCTGGAACCTTCTACAGTTTAACTTCCAGGTCAGTTATGTGTTTCTAATTCAAGTAAAAGCAAGATCAAGCCTTCTTTACCTACCCCAAGTAATTTCAAAATAGTTTTTACCTCAGTTGATGGTTTTAACTTCTACATTGGTTTATATTCAAAATAACAATATGTTCTTTATGGAAAATATGTCCATTAAAATGCTGAGCAGAATGCTAAAATATGAATTAAGACTATGGATTAACAATAAGAGGCTCAGATTTCAACAGGTATACAACTCTGGCTGTATCTTCCAATCTACGCAGAAATTTTGCTTCACTCAAAATTCAACTTTGGGTCATACAGTCATGTTCATATGAAGGGATAAAATATACACTGAAATTTCTATGACAAAAACAGAATGTGAAATGAAGAAGGACCAGTGGTTAAGGAATGTAAGTTTTTAAAGGCATTGAAGGAAATACTGGTGACCCTACAATGAAAGAGTGGTGAGAATGCTACGGTAACCAAGTCATTGTTTCTCCAACCTAACCATACACATTTATTAAATGGCACACTCTTCCTAACAATACAATCTACTTCTGCAGTACTCTTCAACATTAGTTAAGCCCTAAGGCCATCACGATGCTCACGTAATTGGTACTACGGGTATATAAAACTATATTAATTTCAAGCTCCAGTAGAAACACAAGAATACATCAGTATTTATCAAGTGAAATAAAAAAGGTAGAGAAAAAAATGTTACCCTTAAAAGTGTAAAGAGGGTGCCATAAACAGAGTGTATTTGTTTGGAAGAGTGAGCTAAATTAGGTTATTTGTTTTAAAAGCAGGTCCTAGTTTATAGAACTTTAGTAATCATTTATTTTTGTTCTAATTCAACTACAAATACAAACTTGGATAATGTCAAGGTTATAAAAAAAAGGAAATGGTTTTTTCACAAGTTAACTCTATGTTCAAAGCTAATATTTCATTCTTTCTCATTCTTAGTTTCTTCAACTAATATTATCAAAAATGATTTATGATGACAAAGATCTCTTGACATTCAAAACCTTGCTTTTTATTTTTCCATGTCTCTTTTGAACATAAAATTCAAACTTATTTTCTATTTACTAATGCATCTTATGCCAAGTCAAAGTAATTTTACAGATTATAAACAAATGATTATCCAATAATTATATACTGAGTAAGGTCATGATTCTCAAGGATGGATTTTGAAGAAACCAATAAAAATGTCTTCATTCTCTATTCAAAAAAACAAAACAAAACAAAAAAATATTGGCATAAAGAGACTGTGTATTCACCTAAATAAACTTGCCAATTATATCTTCCTAATTTGCTCTGGGTAACTCAATCACCAAATCTAATTTGTAGCTTCCTTCTTTTGTACATAATTAAACTTGCGATGTCCATTTTTATTGGAGTAGGGTATTTCAAGCACCTTCAGAATTTGCTGAGAGTAAGCCTCCCTCCAGGTCAAGGTGACTGTGATTATTAGATAGATGTAAAGTTTTGAGGCTTAAGAAATCTACATGCTGGATCCTTTCCCATATATGAGCTTTCTAGAACACGTTGCGCTTCCTTTACCTTTTGTCACCATCTCACCTCCCTTTTCTGTTTCTTCAGTTGGTCCTTTAAATTATCTGGCTCACTATAATGATATATCTCTCTTTCTCTAGCTTCATCAGCTCATCTTTCTCCCTTTCTTTTTATTGTCTATTCATGTACCAATCATAAAACTGAGCAGTATTTTCTAAATACTCTGACTGCCCCCTTGAACCTATGAACAACTCATTTCTAGAATGAAGCACAGGACATTTTAACTTACAGGTCAGTTATGTGTTTCTAATTAGAGTAAAAGGAAGATCAAGCCTTCTTTACCTCCCCCAAGTAACTTCAAAATAGTTTCTACCTTAAAATGGTATTCCATGACACATGTAATTGATAGCTACCTTGACTTCTGTTCTACTGAAACACTGTTTTGAAGGTTAAAATGCTAATTTTTGGTGTTTTAATTACTATTCGTTTCCCTACTGCAATACCAGGTTGAAACTGTGCCTGTGTAACTCAGTTCATACCAGCAGTCTACATTTGGTTAGTGTCATAAAGGATAAACAAATCATTTGTAGGAAAATGGATGCACCTTGAAACCACAATCTTAAATTAAATAAATCAGACATACAAGTTTATAGACAGCATTGATCCTCTTGTGTGAGAAACCCAAAGGGTAAACAAAGAACACAGGTATTGGGAAGTAAGAAGAACATGTTCAAGTGGGACGGGGAATAAGAGAGGGGAAGAGGAAAGGGAAGAAAGGGAAAAAGAAAGAGAATAGAAGGAAAAAGTGGAAACAGCTTTTGTAAATGGGGAGGGGAAAAGAGGTTGAAGGAAGGGGAGGGGAGTGGGGAAAAAAGAATGAAGATATTTTACGTATAAGTACAAATTTCCTATGATGAACATGATCCATATATATGAAAAATATGTACTAATAAAAACATAAAGTCATATGTATTTGGTAAAAGGTTTCATAAAATATAGTATTAATATATACATTTAGTGCTTCATGCTTATTAAGCCTGAAAAAATGAAGCTACTCAATTAGGCCCTACCAGTTAAAACAACAACCACACATTTTAAAAATGTGCATAACATAAGCAAAAGTGGTACTTATTTGCTAAAGCCTACAATCTTAAGCCATCCACTCTGCCCATACTAGTAATTTTCACCCCTTTCACTCTCTTTGTTAAGTTTTCTGGCCCAGTGCCCAAGATAATGAATTTTAGTGATTCCAATAAACAGGTCCCCTGCCAGTGTTCAGAACTAATTAAAATAGAATCATCCAGCAGACAGAGACAAAACGTAAACTTCTGAAATTAGATGGGTAGTGGACCTGTGGTTAAAACAATGACTGAAGAGAAGGAAACTGTGAAATGTACATACACAGCTCCTACTCCCTGTTGAGACATTCCTTGAAGTACTTCTTGAATTCTTTGTTCCTTCCTCTCACTTCTCCCCCAGAAGACGTGTGAATATTTTCCTGATTGAAATGAACTGGATGTGGGTAACTTAGCTCTTTTCTTCTGCCCTTTTATAGCCACCGGGCTGCATATACAGTGCATGCTCCTACATTCTGTAATTCCAGGGGCAGGCTCTCTTGAAAGAAACCTGCTGTCATTCAGGGCTTCCACCGAATGTAATAGGTACTGTCCAATTAACTGAGTCTTGCTCCTTTGGGGGCAGATCGATCGTTAGCAAACATACTTGGCTAGAGGACCTGTGTTCTCTAAATTCATTTGAATTTTAGATATGATGACATCTTATTTATATATTTGATTTTATATCTAGCTCTGAATTATTTCTATATCTGGGCAGAATGGAGATGGAAAAACAAGGCAGCATTATTTACTGAGCCCCTTAAGCCTTGCTTTTTTTGAGCTGTGTATTAAGCAATAGGTTAATCCATTGATAAGCACAAACTACCCTTGATCGAATCACCCTGCAAAAGCGCCAACTCTGAGCACATGAGACTTTTGGGGGCCATTTTAGTTCTAGGTCATAACAACTCAGAGAAGGGTGTCTTATTATCCCCACTTCAGACCACAGCAAGGCACATATATCAGCACAGAATTCAACCTTCTGCCCCCGCTCCCAGCATACACTACAACCTGCTCCCAGCCTGATCATCTGATTATTAGAAATGTAGTCGCATGCCCTGCCTCAGATCAACTTTATCGAAATCTCCATTTGAACAAGATTTCCAATGGAACAGAAGTGAATGTACTGACATGAGAAATGAAAAGAGATGAACCTAGCCAATGTCTGTAATACTTAACAGAAAAGTAAATGAACCAGAGAAGTTAGTAGCTTACAGTTACCACAAAATTGGTAATTAATAGAGCTAGAAGTGAAATCAAGTCTTATTTGATATAAAAACCTATAATACTTCTCCTACACCATTATATTTTCTAACTGGTATTATGTCCTATTTTAGTTCAACTGATAAGAGGTACATAGGTAAGCAAGTAGCAAGATAGACAGATGGAAGACATAGGTAGATAAATACAAATAATAGGTACAGCAAGACACGGCTGCATGATATGCACAATCTAAACGTACGTAAATAATGACCCTCAAAATAGTTGACACCGTCTTTCATTTGAGACTAATTAGAACTCTAGTTAATATGATTTTTAAATTCTTATTAATAAATCATTAATATTAAGAATTATTCATTCCTATGATGACCTAATATTAAAAAATTGACCTATAACCAGAACCAAGCACTTAAAATAGGCAAAATATATTTTAATAATTTATAGCATGCTCAGATTATGTTATCACAAAGTTCTCTGCCCTGAAATATATTTTGCAGGTTCTTGAGGTAATGTTTCTCTGTAGACATCACCAAAGAGTTAACTCCTTTGCTTAAAAGAAAGTTGCCCTAGCAATATACTCTCTATCTGTAGAAAAAAATGTAAAATTTGAGTATTTTTATTAAAATGTTGTAAATTGTGAATAAAGAATTGAAGTATAAAATGTTCAAGTGAGTTGGGAACAAGTAGTTTCCCTCGTGTAAAGAGAAATCCAATTCCTGTAATACTGGTAAACATCCGCTTGTAGCAATTACTGAGAATTACATAATATATTGATGTTGAAGAATACTATTAAGAGGAACATAATATTTTATTACAGCTTTACATCATCTCCTCCAGAAGGCTATATGGCATCTATTGCTACATGGAAATTGTGTGCTTAGTCATTTCATGAAATCACATTTTATAGAATTTAAATGATTCCAGGTAGACAAACTTCATTTTGTATTTTAACTACCTGTTTCAAGATTCAACCAAATTATAGATCCCGTAATATGGTACTTCTTTCATGCCAAGAACAAGGATAAAATAATCTTTTTATTATGATTCAAACATCATCTCTAGAGATTTAAATTTTTTACTATGCATAAATCCTTTCCTAGATATATCAGGAGAGTGACAGGTAAAATCTCAGGACTAAAAGACAAGTTTAAGAAAATCTTTCCTCAAAGAAAAAAAAATATTTATACTGTTTAAAATAATATTTTACAATGTAACAGACTAGAATTGAACTCCAGGGGAAAGCAGAAGTCCCAATACTAGATCATCCTCCATACATAGAAGGTCTGGCTTACCAAGACCTTTGACAGAAAATAAGTCATTTGAGTTTCAGCACAAGCCCTTTAGGAAGGTAGCTCAAGCTGATACTGTGGTGCAAACTGAGACTCAGAGAAACTTAGTAACATGTCCTAGATCCTATAGTCAGCAAAGCACCAGGCTAAGAGTAGGTTTTCTGTACTTCTAGTAATACGCAGTATCTGTACCTTAGACATATGCCAAGTTGACTTTATATGTCAAACTGATAGATGATGTTGATTTCTGTTCACGGCAACAAACATCTCCATAACCTTGAAGTATGAAATCTGAAAAGATTCCTCCCCACAAGTTAGGGTTTCTTCCATCCTAAGATTATAGATGCAACATAGTCAAAACACCATGATGTTTTTTTTTAATTTTTTTTATTTTTTTTATTTTGAAAAGAATACAACCAAACATAATAAAACAGAGTAGAGTCAACCACTACAAAACAATGAACAATGTACATGACTTCTAAACAGGGTAAAAAGCAATCAATAATGGCTACCATAATGCCTCTTGTTATCTGCAATACATATTTATCAGGGATAAATAAAACCAAACAAAATAGAGCAAAATAAAATCAGAAAGAAAAAAAAAGCAGAACAATGTAAGCAATACAGAGCTTCGAGATACTAGTAAAACAGCAGTGGCTACCATAATGCTTCTTGTTATCTTCAGAATAGTTGCCTAGACCTTCAGACATATTACAATCAAACAACACAAAATAGAGTAAAAATCTGTCAAAACAAAACAATGAAAGCAGTACAGGGTTTCTAAACAAGATAATTGGACATCCTCAATGGTTGCAATTATATATTTTGTTATCTTTAAAATAGCTGTCCATACCATCAAATATAATAAAATCAGACAAAACAGAATAAAACGAAACTAATCAGAACAATGAAGACAATATGAGTTTCAAATCAGGATAATAGATTAACAGTGGTCACTTCTTTCCCTCTTTAAATAATTCCTCCCCTTTGAGTTTCCCAATATGTATTGTGCATTTTGGATCCTACTAACTCTTTTAGTTTGTTATACTAGGGAGACAACACGAAATTCACCCATGTGACTCTGAACCATTTCATCCATGAGCATGATCACCAGTTGCCTCTATCCACCTACAAGAGCCTTGAGGTTATTTTCCTTTAGAGCTGAGTAGGTTTCCACCACATAAAATACCATGCCTTTCTTATCCATTCTGCAGTTGATGGGCAGGCTATCCCTACTTTTTCTCTGGCTCCCTGTCACATAGGTCGTTGTTCTCTCTCCTTTGACTTTCAGTCTATGAATTTTCTTTCTACTTAGATGTATTTCTTGTATAGAGCATATTGATGGATCCTGTCTCCTGATTCACTCTGCCTGTGTTTCTTTCTATTGGGACCTTGAGGCCCTCTTGCACTGCATTGTCTCTGCCATGCTATTTTCCTGCCATTGGCTCCCTATTTTTCCTCTCCATTCAGTCGACTGGCCACTCTCGATGGTCCCCCTCTGCTGTTGTTCCTGAGACCATGGTCCTTTTTCTCTCTCTCTGGAATGTCCTTTAGTATTCTTTGTAGGGTTGGTTTGGTGGTCATGAATTCCTTGAGTTGTTCTTTGTCATGGAAGTATCTTGTTTCTCCACTGATTTTGAAAGAAAGTTTTGCAGGGTACATCAGTCTGGGTTGGAAGTTGTTTTCTTTCAGGACTTGCAATACTTCACTCCAGCCTCTTCTTGACTTGATGGTATGTGTTGAGAAGTCTGCTGTGATTCTGATGGGTTTTCCTTTATAGATGATCTGTTTCTTTTCTCTAACAGATTTTAATATTCTGCTCTTGAGTTGAATTTCTGGGATCTTGATTATTATATGTTTGGGTGTAGATTTGTTTTGGTTATGGCTAGCTGGAGTTCTATAGGCCTCACTTACTTCAATGTCACTTTCTTTTTCCATGCTTGGGAAGTTCTCAGAAATTATTTCTGTGAATAGGGTCCTGATGTTATTTGTCTGGACCCCTGCTTTTTCACTCACATTTCTAATTCTTAAGTTATGTTTCTTT
>RJWT010006963.1:0-14275 GCA_004365215.1 Cuniculus paca | reverse complement strand
TTTCTAATTCTTAAGTTATGTTTCTTTCGATTGTCTTGCAGCCATTGAATTGTTACTTCCTGATTCCTTGCTATTTTTAAGAGACGTTTCCTTTCACGATCACAAGCTGCAAACCTGTCTTCAAGGTTTGAAAGTTTTCTTCAGTTTCTTTCAAATGGTTTTGCCAGCTTTCAATAGTTTTTAATTTATTGGATATTTCTGAATCTGTTTCATACATTCTAAATCTCCCTTATACTGTTTATTCATGGTTTCCCTCATTTTCCTATGTTCCTCTATTTTTTTATCTGTGTCTTCCTTAGAGATGCTTAGTAATTCTTTCATTATGTAATGAATTCTTTCATTTCTTCTTTTACCCAGGATAGAATTTCTGTTCTAATTTCTCTTATATCTTCATGAAGTTGTTTCTTTACTTCAGTTGACATCACTTCAGACATTTCAAGTGTGTGTCTCTTGATCTCCTCTGTGTTTACCTCTCCTGAACTTGCGTTGCTTGGGTTGGGTGCCAGAGATTGCCCTTTTCCTCTTTGTCTTGGCATATTCCTGATTTCTTCCATGCACGTGGGTACTGTGGTCCCAGGCACCTCCAGCACTGGCCACAACTTCTCTGAAGTGAGACCATTTAGCTTTTCTGGCCAGTGCTGGCTATGGGCATCTGACGGTGGGCACCTGTGTCTCTGCACTGAGCTGGATACCAGCCCACAAGGGCCCCCGGAGTTTGTACAGGAGCAGAGCTGGCCAGGGCCTGTGGATCTAAGCTGGTTAGGAACCTAAGCAATGTTGTCTGGAATGTGCATGGGAGCTGAACTTGGCCCAAACAACTTCTACAGGTCCACCCACAACCTGGAGCTGCCAGAAGACTGGTTTTTCTAGCCAGGGCTGGCTACGGGTATCTGATGGTGGGCTCCCGTGTCTCTGCACTGAGCTGGGTACTGTGGTTTGCATGGGAGCAGAAGTGGCCAGGGTCTGTGGATCTAAACTGGTTAGGAACCTATGCAATGTTGTCTGGAATGCACAGGGAAGCAGAACTCGGTCCAAGCAACTTCTGTGGGTCTGCCCACAAGCTGGAGCTGCTGGAAGAAGCCAGCAGCAGTACTGGCCCTGGGCTTATCCTGCTGGACTCCAAAATGGTTCCCAGCCAATTGTTCTTTCCTGTGGGGGGGATGGAGTCCCCTGCACTCACCACCAGCCAGCGCAGATCTCTACCTCTGCCACTCTCTTCCACCACTGTGCCTCTCCTCTGTGACCTCTGGGGTTGAACGCAACCACAACTGTGACCATGACCACACTTCCCTGGACTCAACAGCTCTTCTGGCAGGGTGAGTCTGGCTCCAGGCTAAGGCACTGCCAGTTACCACCTTCTTCTTTGTTTAACTTCTTTTTATTCTCTCTGTGGGCTTCAATTCATATTTTAGATTCTCCCTGTGTCCAGGGGACCTACTTCCTTCCTTCTTGTCCTCTCCATGATGTTATATTCTAGCATCTGAACTGTTTCTCTCCGAGAGACTGTTTACTCTCCTGTTTACTGTTCCGCCATCTTTCTGAAAGTCCATGATGTTTTTCTTAGTAAATAGGTAATTGTTTTATAGTAAAATAATTCCTGTTTGATTTAGGCAGAACTTAAGCAGTTAATTTGGCTATTACCACCTCAAAAATATACTATAAGTGAATTTGAAAGACTATATACTTGCTTACAGTTGGATAAGAGAATAGGCTGATGGGAAGTAAAATTAAGTTTGGACAGGAAAGAAAACTAATAAGTTCACATACCATACAAGACCCTTTTGGTGGACTGACCAATATATTACCATTTTCAGTGGCAACTGTATTGTTTAGGGAGAATAGAGACACATTATTATCCACTGTATATTCCTTATAATACAGTAAGTTATGATAAGGGTCTCCAATTCATTCTGCCTAAACAATATAGCTAAAGAAATAGTTTTGATTGAATTTTAGATATTCTAGAAGTTTTTCACACTGGGCTTATTCAACACATAAGGTACTCAACTGAAGCACTTCTTGGTAAAGAGTTTGCAGATTTTAATTTACAACTGCAACCTGCATATATTAGTTCTTTTCCCTTACTTTCAGTTTACCTGCCAATTATTTGTCTGCCTTCTCTAATCAAACACATTTTTCCCCACCATTCAGTGAACAGTGATAACAGCTTTGGAAGACATTCTTCCTTACCTTCTCCATACTCAAGAAAAGAAGATAGAAATTATATGTCTATTATTTTTCTTTGATTTCATTTACATTTGGTGCCATAAAGATCATAACTGTTCTAATGACATTTATCTATCTTTACTTTAATTTCCTACTAGTTTTCTTGTTTTGGTTCACCAGGTCTTCCTGACTCCCAGTTTATATGTGTACATAATAGCCCATATTTTCTTCCAGAATTTTTGGTTGTCTATTGTTATATGTAGTGTTTCTTATTCTAAGCATTCCTGTATAGTGATATTGTCTTAATGTTTTATATCCACAAGGTTTTATTGATCTTGGATGCTCAGTTTGACTTTATCCTTTTTATTTTTACTGCAAGACTTAAGATCAATACTTCATTTTACCTATTTTTTTGTTGATTCATTTCTTCTAATTTTCAAAATTTTGACCTTTTTCAGATTATCATTTGAAATCACTTCTTATAGCAGAGCGCTTTGGCTGAGTCCTTTGGTTTTATAAAGTATTCTCCTTTATGATATTTTCAAAACAGTTTATAATTTATAAATTCTCTTTGTAAATATAGTTTGCAATTTGTTCAAGAATGTTATCAGGATTTAGTAAAGTATGTGCCTTTCTTTCCTCAATCATACTTAGAAACTCGTGGGGATATTAAATCTACATACTTAAGAACTCAGCATGGGGAAGTTCTTATCTATATTTCAAAAAAAATTCAGTGCTTTTATCCACCTAAAACTTTTTCTTCCATAACTCCTCTAATATTCACATCTTAAATCTCTTGACTATACCCCCCAACTTTCTTTTCATCGCCCTCATAATTTTTATCACTTTCTACTTTTGCTTAGTGTTTTTTTTTTCCTCTGCGTCTTCCTAACCTTAATTATGTCCTCAATTTGGTCATCTCCTTCAATTTGTCTACTAAATATTTTAATTCAATTTTATTCTTTTAAATTCAGAAAGTCTACTTTTGCCACCTGCTTTTTCTTAGACTACTTATGCAGAGAGTTAGCTTGAGACAAAAACAGGAAGCGATAGAAGAGAAAGGGTGAATCTACTACAGTATTTCTTTTTGATTAAAAGCTGTCACTTTGGCCATTCTGATTTTTCTCTGTGCCTTGAATTTCTTCTACTACAGATAACTCTTTTCCTTCACTTAGGTGCATGGAGACAGTAGCAAAACCTAGAGTGCTTGGATGTCCAGAGTTCCCTGACACCCTGGCCCTTCTTCAACATTTAGAAAATCATCATCATGCTTAGGTGACTGAAAAAGATATTTCTTGCTAGTCTCCTTAGTGATTAAGGCTCACAAAGACTTGAAAAGGCTGACAAAGACTTGAGAGGTGGAGAGTAATTTAAGAAATTTCTCACAGTTTATGGAATGATTATGTTGAGGACCACATTTTCTTTCTTTCCTATTTTCTTTTTTCTCAAAGATACTGTGTTTTCCTTTATAATAGCCATTTTTACATTTTCTAGAATTAGAAGATGTCAATTATAATGAACACTTTTTTGTACTTATATGAGTATAATTAACAGTATCTCTTCACTTAGAAAGGTATAAAAAGTAGTGTGGTCTGGTTTAGTAAGGGAGTACTTTGGGAGATGAGGAAGTAAAAGGAGGGAACATTTCAGAGACAAGAGCTGTTAGCACTGGGAATGGGAGAAGCTAAGCTGCAGAAAGAAGAGGATGGCAGGAAAACCTCCTCGAGCATGAGCTCAACACACAAATTTACTAATGATACTCAAGAAAGTGGAAGGGAAGCCCAACTCCCACCACCAGTGTGTGATGGAGTTGGGGCAGCATGAGAAGGCAATTTTATGCATCTTTGGCAATGCTGCTGAACTTTTCCCTCCCTTCAAGGGTAAGGAGAGAAACTGCACAAGAGAAGGAACCAGGCATAGTCGAAGTCAGCTCCCCTTCACTCCTCCCATCTCAGGTGCACATGAGTCAGACACCAGCAACTCCCGTTCCAGTGCTTTCTACAAGCACTTCATGCCAGACAACACTGCTTAAAGATCCCACGGCCCATGTACCGTTGTGCAGAACATTGGTTTTGTGACTTGATTTTAACCTGAAATCAGAGGTGATTCGTGTTTATTATTTCTATGAAAAATAATTCATTGAATGACTCCATATCTAAACTTTTCTTAATGGTTTCTGATTACTGTAAAGTAGGGGGAGAAATCAAAATTCTAAACCAGACATCTTAACGAAAACAAACAAAAAACGACAACAACAAAACCAGTGCATTCAGTATATTGTTTATTTTAAAAAGTCTTTACATAGTCTGAATTAGCAGCATCATTTTTGTCTTTCAAATGTACCAAACACTTATACACATGGTTTGTCTTTCCAGGAAAAATGCTAAATAACGGAACACTGATAAATTATAGCATATCAGGGTGGTGAAATATCACTCTCCAAACAAAGTCAACGTTAGAGAAACATTTAACTCATTGGAAAGGTACTAATCATGGAAGGATCCACAGGCTAACTTACATCTGCCTTTCTCAGTTGATTCCCTCTTCAAGCCAACTCTCTCCTAGTGATAGCAAGACAGCTGGCTTTCAGCAACACTTGGCTTTCACTCTACTCCAATAAATACAATCATGGAAAGAGATCTGCTACTCGACAATTCTTAAAAGGAAGTCCTAGGAATTCTCCCATTAGCTCTAACATCTATTTTCTGCTGGGTCAAAGAAGCATGAACATTAGATTTCAGCACATGCCCACATCACCTAGAACCAAGCTTAACTTCTCTTGAGCCACAAGGATGGAGCATGAAGATGGAAAATGAGTTGTTTTTTTTTTAAAATCAGATAACATGAGGCAGGCAAATAAAACACATCTATTTTCAGTAAATTTAAAATTTTAAAAAAATTAGAAAAATTATATTCAGCCTAGAAAAACTTCCTCTTAGACAAACTACATTTATGTTTGTTTGTTTTCATTCAAACCTTTCTCACTAATAGAGTAAGCTGAATGTGCTGGAATTAAGCGGTGAGCTCTGGACTGCTTCCTTGCACATTACTACAGACAATCTCTTATGGTTGGTGCTGCAACACTTGCAAAAATCTGTGAGTCTGTGGATGTCTCTGCTGCATTAATCTTTTAGTTCCACACTGATGGTGGCCTGGAGAGTCCTCAGAAATGTCTACTATAAAATTTTATTATTATAAATTTTCAAGCATATATTGTCTGTCCTCTGGCAACTCAGATGACCATTTTTGCAATCTGATATAGCAAAACCTTTCTATTTTGCGTAGTAATAGGCCTGCCCAACAGTGATCCATGTGTGAGAACATCTGCAACCTCTAGACCAATTTCATCAGCATCAGCTACAAACAATTCTACACATGAAGTGAACAAATAGGCTCATTTGCATAAGAATCTTAAAGGAAAACTCCACAGGGATTGATAGTACATTCAGAGACATCACACTAACAAAGGTGCATTTGGGGGAGATGAAAAGAATTATGAGTAATCTTACTGTGTGGGAGATGACAATGGAAAAAGAATCTGGCAACTTACTGAAGAGAGACGCAGAAAGGAAGGATCTCCACATGATGGTGGCAGGCAGATCACCAAAGAGGAAATAATTAGAATTTGGTTACCGTTTTTATCCGAACTCTCATCCACTGGAAAGCATGATAGTCACCCTATCATGTTCTAACAGGAGCACAATAAAAGTCTGTTGACACACATTTATTTCATAATGAGACTATTCTGTTTATGTGCCTATCTTTAGAGTAGCTCTTCGTGTGTATAAATTGAAGCTGTCTGTTAGGCCTATCATAGTTCCCATATCTCTGTTCATATGATTAAGAGGAAAATAAATTACACGCTGATTTTGCTGATCTCCTGATGGTGGTTAAAGAATGACTTGGCCAGGAGGTAGCAGTAATACCATAGAAAGGATGGAAGGAAAAACCTCGAGCAGCTCTTAGGCACCTACTGACCTAGGTACAGTATACCAGTCATTTATATCTGCTTTCTTGGTTAGTTCTTTCAGTAACCCTTTGAAGATATTTCATCTCACTCATTGAGGCCAATATTCAAGGACTGGTGGTAGATCAGATGAACATATACTCATCTGTATGATACTAACAAAGAAATAAATATTATACATATAAAGCCATATATATGTGTGTCTATGTCTGTGGGTGTATCTGTGTATTCGTGTTAATGTATAAGTACAGACTGAAAAGGAAACCACACAGGGATCCCCTTAGTCTTCTCACTGTTGAAGGAAAAACTCCAAAGCACAAAACCTGTAAGGATAAAGCAGTAGAAAGCATTTCACACATTCTTACAAAGATCAGCACATCATTATCTCCATTGTGCAGTTGCTTTGTGTGTGTGACATTCACGAGTCCTAAATTTTTCTTCAGTTAAATTATGGTTTGACTCCCACAGGTCTGAATCATTTGTTGAGAAATAAAGTGAGACTTGACGAAGGGTCGTGGAACCAGTTAGAATCCTTCCCAACAATGGAAAGTAAATACAAAGCCTCTTCCTTGTGTCAGATCATGACAAATTCTAATACAACTCAGAGAAAGGTGAAAAGATTACACTCTAATTTTAGCAGCTGAAGGCAACAGTGATGCTGGTGAACCTTCAAGTCAAGATATATTACAGTATTTTGTACAGTTCATATAGGAGCCAGGGTCCACATTACATAGTATTAAATTAACAAATGAATATGTCTGGAGCATGTTTTCAAAAGAATTATGAATCCTTAATTTTAAAATACAGTTGACATAGTAAAGGTAATTAACCTTTCCTAAATTAAACTTTTTGAAGTGGATAACAGTTGATTTTGTTCTCTCAGAATGATACAGCTCATACTTAATTTTTTCTGGTATTAAGATATCTACAGTATTTCTAAGATTTAACTCATTTTTTTTTCTGAAGTTAATTCTTCTTTCTAATATTTATCCAATCTTAAAAACAGTGGCTAAAACTCTACTGGAAAAAGAAAACCAAATTTTCTCTTATTTTCCATAATCTGAATGAGAGTAATAATAATTATTTACTACAATTTGTGCTGCTTGACAGTTATATGAATTATTTTATTCAATACATTCCTATAAATTAGGCATAAGCATTATTTGTTTTTAAAATGAGAAAACTGAGACTGGCAAAGCTTTGGTAAGTAATGCCCATGGAGAGCTGGCATCGTTAGAACCAGGCTTAGATTCCAGGCACCGGTGAGTTCAGATTTCACCAGTGAAGCACAAGAATATTGTGAGTGGGTGAAAAGTTCGTTATCAAAATGTGTAGCCAAGGCCTTGCAGCTGGTCTGAGGGCTCGACAGCTTATTTCCTGAAACATGTGGATAACATTCTAATTCTGCAATCTTCATCCAAGACAATCACTTAAGCCACGCTGTGTTCACGTGAGTAGACTACAATGAACAGTGATCATGCCTGGGTGAACTCTGCCTGAGCACATCCTGGAATCGCACAAAATACTGTAAAATACAGACACTGATGACAGGCCTGGTATAGCTGACCTGGTCCCAGGATATACCAACAATACCCACATGAAGAAATACCATGTGAGGATAAGCTTGGGTGTGAATGGGACAAGTCCACTTCCAGAAAATCTGATGTGCTGACTGCATTACTTTCTCACACTTCTATATATGTGAACTGGCTTTGATGCACCCAGTTAATAATGTCTGATATCCCCATTGATCTGAATTCCTAGAACAGGGTTTGACAAACTGCAGCCTCTTAGCCAAATCTAGCCCGCCAACCTGCCAGGTTACTTGCTTTTGTTTTTGCCTTGTCTCCCTTGTAAACTAAGAATGAGTTTTACATTTCCCAGTGATTAGAGGGGAAAAAAGGATTGTGTGACATTTGAAATTTATCTGAAATTCAAACCTCAGTATGTAATCACAGTTTTATTGGAAACCAGCCACGCCCATTTGCCTGTGTATTATTTATGACTGTGAGTCGCTGCAACAGAGATCATATGGCTTGTAAAGCTAAAACATTTATTATCTTGCCATTAACAGAAGCAATTTTCAGACTTGAACTACAATGTGAGCTCCACTTTCAGGATGGAAGCTTCGTGTTGACAGTGCTTCCTGTTTTGTTCACTCCTTTGTCCCTAGCACCTAGAAAGGAACATTTAAATAAGTCTATGAAAAGAAAGAAAGAAGGAAGGAAAGTCAATAATTTCAACATATTAAATTAATTTTAAGTAGTTTTTCTTTAATACAATTTGAGTATCCTAAAAGAAAAAGCTGAAGATATTTAATCAATCACTATATTCAATCCAGACATGGGTTAAATAACTAGCAAATGAATCAATAACCAGTGAGGGACTGGAGATATAATTCAGTAATGTAGTATTCCCTCAGCAGTAATGTAGTATTTCTCCAAGACCTGTGCTGGATCTCAGCACAAAATTATTTTTTAAATTAGTTAATTAAAAATAAGTTTTTAAAAAGACTACTTCAGTGGATTTAATGATCCAGTTGACCTAATATATCTGTACTTTCTTAATAACTCCTCATGTAAAATTAAGTTCTATTACCATTTTAACACAAAATTCAAATGTGACAGTGAAAGATTATTACTCTTGATCAAATTCTGATATGCCTGTTAGAAAGAAATGAATACTCATTGCTATATATATAGAGAGAGAGAGACAGAGAGAGAGAAATTATGTAAAGGTACCACAATTAAGCCCATCATAACACTAATTATTTTAAATTTAAATAGCACTTTATAAAACATAACAAAGATTATACTATCAAATAAACATGATTTTGTATTTTCATTCCTTTAAGAACACATTTAAATCCAGAGATTGAAACAGTTACTGAGTTTTAATGCTTAAAAAATGACACTGACATTAAAAAAAAAAGGGAAGAATAAACAATTAAATTCAGCAGGGAAAATTACAAGCCATGAAAAACCTTAATGAACATTAGACAGGAAAATAACCAGGTAGACATAGTGGAATAGGAATTTAAATACCCTTCTAGGATAATCTGCATTAGCAGTTTATTTTTAATCCTAGGCTTTCTGAGGTTTTCCCACATTTCATCAACTCCATTTGCTATCTTTGTAGAAAACACTGGAAGGCATTCTTCTTTCCTATATTTCTAACCCTAATAGATACTATTTCCAGAATCATTTCACCAAGGCTTGATCCTTTTAGTTTGCAGAGGACATCTGTAAATAGTACATGCAAACTCTGATTCTTTAAAATTTAAAACAATCTGATGGAAGAATTGCTTGGTAGGGTGTCAAGTTCCATAATGAATCTAGAAAAAGCAATTAACAGTCATAGAGAGTCCAGATTTTGTCCAGGCACTGTATGCACTGCCTTTTGAGGGAAGATAAGGCCCTTGCTCCAATACTGTTGAGATTAACGCATTTTTAAACATTTTTGTTTTCATCAGCACCCATCAATATGATTACTGGATTTGTTTTTAATAATATTTCAATCAATTCTCTCTTGGACTCTCAAATCTTCAAATACTAATAATAAGCATTATCCCCAGATTGATCGATTGTGTCTTAAAATACCCCACAAGTCTAACAATTAAGATAAAACATGAGATTATCTTAATATTATAAAGAAAAGAAGAGGAAGAATTAAAAATTGATCAGTCACAAACAGATTAAATTGAAATAATCATTAATCTTTTTTTCTCAAAACTTGTTGAGATACTCTGAGGATATGAGTTATATTGAAGAAAAGAGACAGAAGTCAGACACAGGGAAAGAAGTGTGAGGGAGAGAAGCCTTCAGAATGGGCTTCTGTGTGGTCCAAAGCATAGACCTGAGGAAGTCTTCCGAACTCCTGTCACATACTAACATTGTGACCTCTGTGATACACAGTCATTGTGAACTAATCTGTCTATAAAAACAACTGGAATGCAAAGTCTAGATTGGAAAAATTTGTTTTAATTCAATTCCTGGCTTCTCCCTTTTTTCCAAACATTTCTTAGCTGGTCATAGGATCATACAAAGACTTTATTTTGAGTCTCTTAGAAAACTGGGTGTGGTAAAATGTGATTCTGTTTTGTAGTCAATAGGTTATGAATGGAAGCAATATGCACAGCTTCCTAGTCAAATTTTGGGCTAAAGTATAGGACCATATCTTTCCCTAGCTTTTTTTTTTTTTACTTTTCTGAAGTTTTAATATTTTAGATTTTTTATTTTCTTGTTTTATTGTTATGTATTTGCAATACACAATAATTACACTGATCTTACAGAACTGATACGTATACATTTTGCATTTTCATCATTTTTACTTCCCTTTCTCCTGCCTCCCCTCCTATTCCCCTATCCCAGATTCTCACATCTCCAGAAAGTCTAGAAAACAGAGAGATAGACTTTCCCTATCTTTCCTGCTTCCCCTGTCTAGATGGAAAAAATCTGGATTTCTTGGAATACTTACATAGACTTTTACATGAAAGAAAAATACACATGTATCTTAGCAAAACTAAACCTTTATCTTAGTTAAAATAACTTGTAAGAACAAAAAGTGTCACTGTGGCTTTTTTACATTCCCAGTGCCTCACTGTCAAGGATGTAAGTTAACCAGTAAATACTTGATTGATGGAAGAATGTCTGGAAGAGAACACATGAGTATCAGTTTTAAAAATCTTCATCAGACCAACCTAGATGTCAGGTTTCTGGGAACATTCTGGGCTCAAATCGTAAAGACTTCAAGATAAGAATACTTTAACTATTCACAATGTACCACTGTAAATACTGTCAAACATGATCTCCCACTTCTACTGGTCTTGTCTACACCATAGTTTGCTTGTGGGCTGGTTTGTTTGTTGCAGTCCTGGGATTGAACTGAGGGATTTCACATGGAGCTATATTCCCAGTGAGGTGTGTGTTTGTGTGTGTGTGTGTGTGTGTGTGTGTATGTGTTTTAAAGAAAATCAAACAAACAAAATAAAACAGAGTAAAGCCAATCAAAACAAAACAGTGAAAGTGATACAGAATTTTAAAACAAGATAATAGGAAATCAACCATTGATACCATATTGCCTCTTGTTATCTTGAAAATTGCTGCCCATATCATCAGACACAATAAAATCAAAACAGAACAGAATAAAACCAATCAAAACAAAACACTGAACAAAACAAAGCAGTAAAACGGAGCAAAATAGAACAGCGAGGACACTATTGGATTTCATAATCAAGACAGAAGAAAATCCCCCATAGTTACTATATTTCATATTGTTATCCTCTAAATACATGCTCAGACTATCAGCTTTAGATCTTTAAAGTCAATTCAACAATATAAGCACTGGTTTTGTACCTCAGTTACTGTAACTCAGTCTGTGTTCCTCTTGTCAACCATTTCTGTTTGCAAATCAAATTGTTTGAGTTCATAGCTGAATACTCTCTTAGTGGGACCAAGTTGGAGGTGTAACCTGGAAGAGTATCTTGTCTCTATCTCTTTCCTCATTCTCTCTCTGCCTCCTGTTCACCATGAGATAAGCTGCTTTGCTCTTTCCATGATGCTGTACTTCACCATGGGCCCAGAAGCAAGGGAGCAAAGTGCCTATGGACTGATACCTCTGGAACTTTAAACCAAAGTAATTCTTCCCTACTTTTAAGTTGACTTTATCAGGTATTTTGTCATAGCCATGAAAATCTAAGAGAACTACCATTTATTTCTTGTCTAGTATTCCCCACCATTGTATGAAATAGGTATGTTGTAAACAAATACAAACAAGAGAAAGATAACTGAATAACAAGAAGGCTACTTTTGCAACTGCAAGAGCTCAGGTGATTTGAACACACCTCACTAGGTATGACTAAAGTACAGAGATCACTGTCATGGAAGGGGCGACTGCAGCAGGTACTAGTTGTAGACACCACAAGGAGTTCCAGGCAGATACACAGCCAGCAGTACAACAACCCAGGAGTGTCTTTGTGTGTCTCATCAGGAAGGAAAACAGCATTGGGGAAAAAGTGATAGGTGTCACAATGTCAAGAAATCTGAATCAGGAGCACAGTTATATGGACTTCAAGGAATCCAGGGATACGCATAATTGCAGTCCTTGAGGAATCAGGAAAACCTGTAGGGAGCCAAACTGTGGACGTACACTCACTGGAATAACACAGATTCCCGTGAACTGAAACGGAAACATACACAGGAGTTGAGTCCTAGATAATGATGAAAAATCTTGACTAGAGTTTCAAATTAAAGAAGAGCCAGTGTCAGGCTCTCTGATGAACAAATTAAAATTCTGTAAAATTTTCTAACTGGAGCTGAGACTAAATCTACAACGTGAGGTCAGTCTAGATCTGGAGAAGAACTAATCTCAGCTAACGGGAGTGGACAGTAGGAGAAAAGCTAGCTACACATTCCATCTTTATTATTTAAACTCATGACCTTGGGCAAAGAACATTGTTGTCACTGAAGCCTAATAACCTTGACTACTCAGAGAGTTGTTAGAAATTTATAGACAAAGAAGTCTCATAATGGCTTAGCAAAGAATTTTATACTCTCTTCCTAGTTTTCATTTGTTAAATCTCCTAATCTACATATCTCTAAAATCTTTAGGCTATCATTTAAAAACCCAATGTCATATGCCCTCATTAAGGAAGCAATTTAGTTAACTAATGCCATTATATTACCAAACATTATAACTAATTTGACAAATTTTTCATAACCACCCAGTGAGATCCAGACTCCCTTGTAATTTCCAAAAGACATGCTGATAGAGAAAAAACACATATCAACACTGTCATTTCTAAACATCATTTGCTGGAAAGTAGAATTAAGATTCTCTCCTCCCTTTTATAAAATCTATCCTTCAACTTGAGGAAAAAACTTAGTTCTAACTACCCACTCAAAGAGCACATCTAACATGACACTCCCCACCACACATACTTTTTGGACCACTGGACAGAAAGGTAGAAATAATCAGTATGTCATTATCCTTTCAATTGGAAATTTAGCATTCACTAAATTCATTCTAGTTAGGGCATGCTAGTTAGTAGCAGCAGATGTTATTTTCAATTCACAGATGAACAAAGTCCTTGAAGAATTAAGTGAAATCAACAAAAATGTAAAGCTAAACATACAGCAAGATTTGGGAAATGGAAGCAAGCAAGAGATGAGAATTTCAAACTCAGAGACTTACTCATTGATAAACTCCTGAGGGAATGTTGACGTGGCCATAAAAGCCCTGTCACGTTTTAAAAAGATGATGCCTTTTCGTAACAGCCTGTGCTTTTGTTTACCACTACTCAAAATGAAAGTTACAAGGTTAAAATGAACCTGACATTTAAGGAAAGTGATTAAAATGAAATATGGAAGAAAATTGTACAGTAATAAAGCATAGTACCTTTGGAGGCAAATAAATAAATAAGTAAATTGGAAGGAAGCAACAAATCCTTTTGATTACTGTCTTCCAGAATGACAGAAATTTGATGAAATTTATATTTGTGGAATATAAAAACAAAATTAGATTAGACAGTGTGTAAAGATTTTGCAATCACTTTATGATCTATCTCCCTATTATTCTGCCATTATCAGGAGGTATCCACTCCCATTAAGTATTGAATAAAAAATAAAATCCTTATCAAGCCAAATAGTATGTTTCTAGCAAATACTTGGTAATGACCATCAGTTGACACTACACACAATACACTGAAAGTACATGACAAATACTAGCTAAATGACTGTGTGAATAAATGAATTCTACGTAATGAGTGCGCACAAGTAGATATACAAGAGGACAGGTCACTGAATGGCTTCAACCATCCCATCCCTTTTCCCACAGATTTGCAATTCTCAGTCAGAATCTATGGAGGATGCAACATCTAGGGATCAGAAGGAACTGTCTGTAACTGTCTGGACTTGTTTCATGTCCAGGATGGCCCACAGTGCCTCAGTCCTGCAGTACAAACACAGGATGGGAAGCTTCTGCAGTCCCTCAGCTCTGGTGCACCATGAGGTGTGCACATTTCATTACCTGCACAGTCTCAATCCTTTGGGGGACAGACTCACTGTGAAAACCCTGGCTTCTCTTTCTCTTCATACTGCTGCCTATCTGTGAGTAATGTTTGCTTTGTCAGAAAACCAATGCAAA
>RJWT010006962.1:0-28294 GCA_004365215.1 Cuniculus paca | reverse complement strand
TTTTTACCCCCAACCCCTCCCTCCCTTCAAATCCTCTTCCACTCCTTATTTTCAAAAATTTTCTTTTTTTTTCCCTTTTATTTATTTAGTTTTCTTTTTTGCCTCCCCTCTCCCTTGTTCCCATGCCCATTTACACCATTTTTTTCTCATTTCCTAATATATATTGTACATTTTGGTCCTTATTTACAGTTTGTTCTCACACAAAAGAAACAATGTAATATTTAAACATGTCTGTCCGATTTATTTCAGGGGAACGAATGGCCTCAAGGTGCATCCATTTACCTGTAAAAGTTTAAAGTTCATTCTTCTATATAGCAGAGTAGTACTCTATCGAATAAAAAACACAATTTTTCTTTATCCATTCATCTGTTGATGAGCATTTGGGTTGATCCCAAGATTTAGCGATTATAAATTGTGCTGCTATAAATATGGATGTGCATGTATTGCTGTGGTATGATGCTTTTAATTCTTTTGGGAAGATACCAAGAAGGAGAATAGCTGGGTCAAATGGAACCTTAGTTTTATTTTTTGAAACAATTTCCACACAGATTTCTACCGTGGTTGCATCAGTCTGTACTCCTACCAACAGGGAAGAGGGTTCCTTTTTCCTCATCGCCCCTCCAGAATTAGTTACTGGTTGATTTTGATAATAACCATTCTTTCTGCAATTAGATGAAATCCTAGTGTAGTTTTCATTTTCATCTCTTGAAAGGTCAGTGATGTTGAAAAGGTTTTCATTACTAGCCATTTTTATTTCTCAATCTGAGACATGTCTATTTTTTCAGATGCCCATTTTTGGATTGGGTTTTTAATTCGGGGGTGCCTTTTTTTAAATTCTTTATATTCTAGATGTTAGCCCTTTGTGGAACAACTGACAAAAACTTTTCCAATGCTATGAGTTGTCTCTTCATTCTGTTGGTGATTTCTTTTACTGTGAAAAAGCTCTTTAACAAGATGAGACCTCATCTGTTGACTTCATGTGACTTTTGACACAAGAGAAAAGAGCCATTTGTCTTAAGTGATTTTTATTTATAAAACATGAAAATGACTTTCAGATTTGCCATTTAAATTAGAAACTCATGCAAAATATAAAGTTTATGCGTGTTATTTTTGTTTTTGTACTTGTTAAGATAGTATCAAACACGTTCCTAGTTCAGGTAATATGACAACAAATTTTCTTTTAAATAATACTGGTATCATTTTAGTAGAACAAAAACATTGAATATTCATGCTTTCATAGATTTGAGATTTCAGATGGGACTTTAACACACGCTGCAGAGATACTTGGCTGTCACTGATCATTTACCTTGGGCTGAGAATGTCAAATTCCAGGGTTAAAGTCAAGCAGCGCGGAATCTAAAGCCATAAAGAAAATAAGAGCCAGATGGAGTGAAAGCCATCAGGAAAGAAAACGAAACAGGATCAAAGTTAGACTGAGTAGCAGTGAAGGCAGGTTAAGGGTAAAAAATAGAAGCTTGTGATTGAAGGACCATTTCAGAGTGTAACTTACTAGAGAGATTATATATAAAATATGAGTTGTTCCTAATTTCTGGAAGCAGTGTGCAGCCTGTCATTTTCACCAGTGGTGTATATTTTTGAATTATTTGTTATTTTTAATGATTTTGGCTATTGTCACACACTGTAAAAGTATGTAACTTTTTATATTTAGAAAACAAAAAAAATGGTACAAAACCACATTTTGTATTTATTCTCTCACATAACCTGCTTAATACTTACTTTGCTACTGAATTCTTGGTATGTTACCACCCATGGGCTCAAAACACTTATGCAATAATCTATGTCATATTTATTCTAGTTGAAGTGGTAGAAAAGCTTCAGAATGATAAATCCTGTTGGAGGCCACTATAAACAATATTTGATTCATATATACCGAAACTTGTTATAAGTAATGAATGATTTAGATAGAGAACATTTAGCACTGTCTAGCAATGAACATTTATTATAGGACTACCACAGCAGATCGGTGCATGGTAGATAGTAAACCATCAATCAGATGTGACCCCACACCAAACTGTACCTCATCAACTGCTTTAATATGTCATGAAGCTTCCAAATAGACATCACTGGACCATTTGTTAAACCCAAGCTACTTTTTCACTGACAGAGCAAAAGACATTTGGTATTTTCATTTATATGTAATATCAAAATGAATTGATGAGATCTAGTCACCTAAAATAGAATTTCTATGAGGA
This sequence comes from Cuniculus paca, assembly GCA_004365215.1. Lineage (NCBI taxonomy): Eukaryota > Metazoa > Chordata > Mammalia > Rodentia > Cuniculidae > Cuniculus > Cuniculus paca. Next base: position 26,081 of record RJWT010006962.1, on the reverse strand, counting down.
TCAAGTATAGAAATTCAGACCTTACTTTCTTTCTTTACATAATAAATTCTTAATGACTTTTTATTCTAGAAATAACGTTTTGAAAATGAAGATTTTACTTAGAGTCTAAAACTCTATTATACCTTATTATATTTTTTAAAAGCCACGATTTTACTTAAGCAGAGGAAAAACGTGTTTACCACCTTCATTTCTGTTATGAAACTGAATATTAAGACATTCTCAAATAACACTGCAAAAGGAACAAAAATAAAAATAGTACGTTTGAATGTTCAAGTACTTACAGTGATGGTAATTACACTTTCAAAAAGTGCTTCTTGTTGCTACAGAAGTGCTTATTTCAAAAATATCTTCTGTAGCCTAGCTTTCTGATATTATTAAGGAATATTCCTTATTCTTTCACTTACTTTGTGAGGTTTTTTAATTTCTGCAATTAATTGAGTGGTGTATCTTTATCTTTTTTACTAAGATACATAATTGTGTTTTGCTCTGTTTTCCTTTGGCCATAAAGTGTGTGAAGTTTTTAATAATCTATCTTATTTGGTTTATCCTTCACAGCGGCCTCACTCAGTTAAATCTATAATTCTAATATGTATTGTAAAGTTTTGTAATTCGTTTTCAGGCATGACCTTAGAAACACACATGCAAATATTAATACAATTACTGATTTGAATGTTCACACTATAACCTTCATTCTCTAGTATTCAGATAAGTGTTGGGAAGATACATTACACAGTATGCCTGATAATTTGGGTTCTTGAATGCCAGCTGTCTTGCTAGTTAGCTCTTTGAAAAGACTATTGTGTGGCCAAAAGGAAGACTATGATTCAAGGTGTCTCAAGGAAATACATCACTTCTCTTAAATAGGCAAATCAGAGGTATTTGAAGAAGCTTTTAAAAGAACGACTCCAAAATGTCCCCCAATGTACAACAATAACCTAATTAAAAAATGACTTTAAATTTGGATAAAAATTTCTGTTGATTTTCAGACAAAGTTCTACCATGAATCCAATTTCTTGCTAGTGCTTCCTACATGTGCAAACACAGGTATTCACTGACTCAACCTGTTTGTACATCTGGTCATATGATAACTAAGGATCTCAAGACTGCTAATTTACAACTACTTACACCCCAGTGGGAGGGGAACACTTGCTGTTTGCTATGAAAAATTCTGAGTCCCTGGCCCCGTGTGCCGTGTCGTAGCCTGTGTCCTACCAATTCACCCTACCGTGTCACCAGGTGAAGAGTTTAGGGCAGGAGACTGAAGATGTCCCCTGTGTGTTCCAAATTAGATGTTTTGTGAGCATGCAATCTGTTGCCAACCAGCGTTGATCCAGTCTAATTGCTTACTCAGTCATCTCTTTTGGAGTCTTGTTATTGGATGTCACTCATCATGAGTTTGGAGAACTATGACAATTAATGACATATTGTATAAAAATAAAATGATACACTTTATATTAGGAAATTAACATAGTCATTTAATGATGAGGTATAAAAATGTTTGAAAAACTCTCACTATTGTGCAATGAGTCATTATCAGATTACCCAATTACCAGTTAATATTTCTAGGCATATCTTTAAATTACTTAATGACATATTAACAAGACTCTACTGTATTTTTATTTTATAAACTAAAGAATCTGACAGTTGAATGGGAACATGAAAGTAATTTCTCTTCATAATGAAGATTCTCCTGTCTTGAAATTTCAGGTGACAGTAAATACTGATGTCTACAAGATGGATATGTCATTTTCTGATGTTAGTCATTAGCACATTGTTTTTATACTGATCTGAAATCAAATTGTGTTAAGCATCACTTAATCTAATCAAAGCTTCTTTTTTAAATTTTTTTGTTTATTCTGGAGGACACATTTAAGCAAGTGAGGCAATCTTTTCCTTTCCTTTCAATGCATCAAACCGTTTCTTTTATTATTTTCATAATATGGATGAAGTGAGCTTATTCTCCACTGTCAAGCTAATGAGCCACTATTTAGCTTCATTTTTTGCTTAATAAGAGTACTGCAAATTTTTCAGCACTTACTATTGTCTGCAAGTTCTTTCTTTCTTTTTTTTTTTTTCGTCTTTTTGAGACAGGATCTCGCTATGCAGTTCAGGCTGCTCATGCACTCACGTTGTAGCCCAGGTCGGTCTCGAACTTGCAAGAATCCTCCAGTCTCAGCCCCCCAAGTGCTGGGATTACAGGTGTGCACCACCACGCCCTGCCTGTCTGTAAGTTCTTTGTTCAAATGCTTCAAAAATTCTGACTTGACTGTTTCTTTTCCAAATCTGTATATTATATGAATTTAGCCAAAATATGAATTTCCCTATTTTTATTAATATTAACACAATATTGCCTGTTTAAATTAAAATTTTTTCTACACAAAATAATGTCAGTGAAAGTTAAACCATTCAGAGTTACCTGAAAAAGTTTACATTAAGGGAGACTATACAGTATTTTATCATAGCAAATTGATGATCCTTACCTACTTGGAATATATGAAAATTTTATTAACTATTGGCTGAGTCATGAAGTGTTGTTAAAAAGTTTTTACTCAAAAAAAAAAGTTTTTACTCATTATGATATTGAATTCTGACACCACTGACTAAAATTCTAACCAGTTTATACTGTCATTCTTAAATATGAAAGCATGTTTTCCATGTATTTAAATTAGAAAGAAAATTGAGAAACATGCACTCCACATGTGAAAATCGAAGAAAATTTATAAAAGATAAGCTATGAATAGCTAATGAACAGATACATTTATGCATAATTCAAGAATATTACTAATAAAAATTAAAGTTGTTCTGTATTTGTATATTAATCTAAAAATGATAATTTCCTGTAGTATTCTTAAAAAATTCACTAGGCATTCAAATGTAATTTGAATTGGCATGTAAACCAATATTCTTTATACAATATTCTTGGCATTAGGAATCAAAAACCTTAAAATAATCATGTCTTTTGAAGCAATAGAATCTTTGGCAAGGGAACAATCACATTTGTGCTTAATGATATTCAAGTTTTTCAATATAAAGGTAATAAAAGAAAATGAGATATAAAATTACATATGTAATGTATAGTAATACGTAACACATAGCTTACATAACTTATAATATATATTCAATATATATTTACATATCATTCTAATGTATATATTTTGCCTTACATATCTGTTTACTAGTATGTGTATGTCTTTTTATGTATATACATGCGTGTATATATGTATCTTCTACACATGAATATCAGGGAAAATACTGGAAAATATTAAAGTGATCATTCTTGGGGATAGAATTAAGGTGACTATTATTGTGTGGAGTAATTTATATTTTTTTTGTTCTCTTTAAAGCTTTTTGTTACTCTCCATGTTTTTTCACTGATCATGTGCTTTTTAAATGAAAAATAAATTCATCAAAACTTTTAAGTATACTTTGGATCTAACTTCTGTCACCATGCTGTGATAATTTCTCAAACTTTCAAGAACTGCTACTTTCCAGACCAGAAATCTCTAGAAAATGAATAAATACTCAACATTATCAAAAATTTGTCATTAAAATGCTCTTTCATATTCTCAATGTGCTTTTTTCTTAGTTGCCTAATGTTCCTGAAATTATCTATAAAGGTTTTGTTTCTTCCTTTCTTTTTCTGTAGACAAGTTCTTCCTATGTGGCCCAGGCTGACCTCCAACTGGGAAATCATCTCCCTCAGCCTCCTAAGTAACTGCAAGTATAAACAAATGCCCCCACGCCCAGTTCCAGGATTCATTTCTTGATTTACAAGTGTATTTTTTGTAATACTCTCAGATTCATAATTTGTATATTTTTTCTCTTATATTTATTTAAGCTTAAACCATTACTTTTTTTTATTTGGAAGTTTTTGGCATTTAACCCAGTTTGGACACCTTATCACTGAGCTACATTCCCAGTCCATTTTATGTTATTTTGAGGCTGAGCGTAAGTGGCCCAGATAGGTTTAAAACCTGCCACAGTACTGCTGCAGCCACCTGAATCACTGGTTATAGGTGTGTGCTAATGTGCTCAATTCATGTCATTATTTTTTGATCAGGGAATAATTTTGCTTCCTCCCCTAAGCCATACCAAATATTTATGTCAAGGTACCTCACAGAAATAAAGTGTTTGACTGTTAACAATGTCAAAATAAATGTTGTATTTGCAATACTGCCTTTGTACTTCAAGCATCATTTATGGAAAAGCAGGGAAGGAACTGAATTATTTCAATCTATAGATTGATTAATATGCAAACAGAAGTTTATATAACCTAGGTTACAAGTACAATCTGCTCTCTGGTACTTTCACACATTTCAAAATCAGTTTTTAAACTCCACTTAAGATAAAGCTAAACGAGTATTGGACAGTAGTGGCGCAACCAGATTTCCTTTTCCTAATTTTTAACAAATCTATGAACTTAACTATTTTCATATATAAAAAACGCATCCAGTAGTGAGTTAATTTTAATCTACTACACAATAAAATGACTGTGAACTTTCGCTAACTGGCTATTTTTTTCTGCTTTGATAATGATAATAGTTGACATGTATAATTAAAGACTCAAAACCATTGTGATATTTCAATCTATGAAAATATATTAGAGAGTTTACAATGTTCTCTGAAGTATAATATTGCATATTTTTCTTTTGTAGTTTTTGTATTGTTTGATCTGTTTGTAATAATCCTATTAATACTAAACTTAATTTATCACAAAATGACATTCTCCAATCATAGTGAGCAAAAAAGAAATTGTTATAGTGTTTTTTGTTTTTTCTTTTCTGCTAAAAAAGTATCTTTTTAATCCTGGTATTTTTTGGAGAAAAGGTGTCAATCTTAAGCAAATGTTATTGTATCCATTTAATCAAAGAGTATTAGTTGCATAAATTTCTTAAAATTGACCAGATTTATCTGAAACTTTATGCACATCTTGATTCTGTACTCCATGTAAATTACTTAAAACTCCCTACCTCAAATAATCAACTTCTAGCAAACATGTTATTAGGAAACTTGAAGAATTAGAACCATTGCCGATGGGTTAAATGAGAGAAAATCCCTTTCCATTTTTTCACAACATCAATTTTCCAAAACATCCACTTACATTGACATTTAGAAATCGTGCTATAAATCTGTAGCTGTTAATTTTTAAAAATACTGTATTTTACTGTCCATTTAGTTTACATACAAGTAATCACATTAACTGAATTGTGCCATAAAAGAACACACACTAAAAAAGCATCTTGTGTCATATCTCAACTGCATTTTATTCATCCCTTGTAGTTTGTGAAATTAGACAAATGACCTTGTTTCCTTTTTAGCATTTCACTCTTGGCTCCTCGCGGTACTTGTATGAGTATCCAAGTTCAATCCCTCATGTTCTCTCTTTTTACTAGAATTTTGGTGTGAAGTTTAATACTATCTCATTATTCTCAACACTAATAATGACAAATAACTATATTGAAGCTATGCTGAGATCCTCAGTAGAATTTCTAGTGTTTCTCAATGTGTATGTATTATTCAGAAAAATGATGACCCTAAAATAGAAAAAGCTTCTTACCTCTTAAAACTTTTATTGGGCAGGGTTCAAAAAATACACAGTTGAGTGCTATTCTCTGTGTATTTAATGCAGAGTGAAAAGCTGTTTGGTGCCCATTTTAGATTCACTGGCAACAAGACAGACAAGGGAGCATGTACTAGGAGTCAAAAACATACATATGAAAAATTAAAAGTTTAAAATTAATTTGAACTTGTAATGCACCACGTGCAAATCTAAAAATCAATTTCCAAATGGAACAGCTTGAAACTTTCTTGCCATCTGGTTTTGGACCTGGTTCACTCTATTCCAATTCTGCCCTTGCATATACCCCAGTTTTATATGTATTATGTAGAAATGATAATCTCAATACTACCTAAGCCTATAGAGTCTGATTTCTTAAAAAGCAGTTGTTTAGTTTTCTCTACAGTATAAATATTATCCAAAATCTTCTTAATGAGGGCCACGTCTGTCTTCATTTTAGACCACATGTGATATTAATCTTTTATTTATTGAAATAATGAATCATGATTGCATTCTATTTGGCGTAAAATAAAAAAAATTCATCTAACACTTTTAAATCTATAACAAGCCTGAAATACAGATTGATGAGTTCTAATGAAGGGTAAAAATCCAGATTTGTCGCCTTATAAACGAAGGAAATGAAAAAAAAAAAGAATCAAGATATATCATACAAGCAAACATTTTGGGTACATTATTGCTTCTGAAAAATATATTTATTGAAAGACGACTGGTGGCTACTTCATGTACACTGTGCTATCTTATGCATTCCACAAAAGAATAACACTGTGAGAATCTGAGAATCATATAGGTAATTGGCCTAATAATGTACAGCGAGTAAAAGGCAAACACATGAGCAGAAGTTCAGTGTTTCTGTTATTTCTTGATGACACTCTCAAATAAGTTTAGCAAGTTCAAACTACCATACTATGGAGTTAATTTGTCTTTCCAGGTGTCTGCAAGATACTGAAAATAAGACTACTGTAATAAAAATTATAAAAATTTAAATTACCAATAGGATATATAAAAGTGCATCTTCTGGGTGCACTGATTGATCACTTAGCTCTCAATAGTCCCTTCAGGTCTACTTGAAAGTACACCAAACTTACAGGTAAAACTGCCTTGCAGTAGTTTCATTGCATGATTATTAATTAAATTTTCCCTTTGAAAAAAATATGCTATGATGTACAATTACTTAATTAGCAAACCAACCCACTTGACTAGAATTCTTGAAACAGACAAATCAAATCACATTTTATGTATACATAAGACATTTAAAATTATAACATTAAACCTTAAAGATCATCCAATAACATAATTATGATATGAGGAACTCTTTTTAGAACACATATATCTGAGGATTCAAGCTACATGCTTTTAATTCTACAAAATTTTAAGAACGTATTTTAAATTGATTACCTATACAACTGATAAATAAAAAGTTTTTATATACTATTGTAAATGCTAAAATTATAAAGATAGGTTATTGATATGCAAGATATGTTTTCATGCATTTGTATTTATTTTATCAAATTTATAGTGTATATATATATAGATGTGTGTGTTTATGCACATATACTCACAAACGTTTAATAACAATAAATACTGTATTTTAAACTATCAGAGAAACCACTGAAGAAGATGATCTGCATGTCACACTATATTTGGCAGGTAAAAACTTTCCAGTGAGAACGTTTTCAGTAACAATGACATCATGGATTAAATGCTTTGCATAGAGAAGATGAACATTTATTTTAGCATAAGATTCTGTGTAATTGCTTTTCTTTTTAAGGTACCAAAAAATCTTGCATATATCATGAGACAGAAGTACTACAGAGTGATGAGTATGAAAATTAGTGACCCAGGTAACTGTATCTGTGTAAGACTTCCTAATTTTTTCAGTCATTGTAAGACTTGCCTGTCCAGTTCCTACAATAGCCTCTTACTTTTATATTGACGATTTTGGCTTTTTTCTATCTGATTCTCAAAGACGTGCTCAACTGATATGATGGAAATTTGGCTTGTCAACTTGATTGGTTTGAGAACATCCCTTGAGGATTATTAAGGCACACTCCTGGCTTGGTCTAGATAGGTTATGTGGTCGTGACCACAGGGACTATGTTTAGTCCCTTGACACTTGTCCGGTACTATCCCTGTGTTCTCCTTTCCAGTAATCATACACTAAGCACTTTCGCTCTGCTGTGTCCTTCTGCCATAATGTTCGTGCCTTAGAAGCAGACTACCATGAACTGAAATTTCTGAATTCATAAGTCAATAAATTATTTCCTCCTTTAAATTGTGGATATTACGTATTTAGTCCTAGTAATGAAAATTTGACAAATATAATGGACTCAGTAGTTATTTTCCACTAATTCTCATTGGAATCAGGTTGAGCTACTTGACTATCTCCCAAATATAGTGTCTTCTTTCTAGTTTGATCACAGGCTCAAAAAGTACTACCTTATGACTAGAGTCAAATTGTTAGTCATTTGACACATGGAAATGACATAAAGAAATGTAGCTTTCAGATAGCATTAACACAATCATGAAGTTAGAGAACATAAACAATCACATGCCACAGAGCCTAGGACACAGATTTTCTAAAAAAGGAAAAGAGAAAAAAACTTAGCTACATATACATTTAAAATATAGTTCTATACCTCCCTGTATCATTTGTAGCTATAGTCATTTGAAATGTGTTTGTATTTTATATTTATATTAAACCTTAAGAATCAAGGACATACACTTTATGGAACACATATTTACAAGATTTTTTCCAAATGTATTTCTATGATCTTCTTCTCTGATCACTTGAGAGGATATGTAAATGTGAAATGAGTGGGTACACAGCTTCTAGATAGCCTACTAGACTAAAAAAGCACAGTATGTGAACATAGTAACTGAATTTAAAACCTTTTTTAATAGTACAGTGTACCTTGTTCTTCTTTGTATATACAAATAACATTCAGAAGAAAGTAGGTGACCTCAAGTGGAAACACACGATCAGTAAGGATCTCCCTGTAACAGTGCATCAAGTCTAACTCTTCACACTTGGCAAGCAATGATCTCAACCTCGAATCTCTGTTATGTGTCTCTATACTAGTCCATAAATTCCCCAAACAGGAGTGAGGCATTCTGTTAAAATGAAAATCCATTACTGGTAAGCCAGAAGCACTCTTCAGGCCTGTATGGATTCTGGAAGGCACTTGAGTTATGTTTCTGATTTCCCTAAAATACATTCTTTATTTCTGCCAACTATTACATTTAAAGATTTGATGATTTGCCCGTCTCCAGAACACAGACTTGCACTTTGCCCAGCTAGATATGACTTCTTTCATGACAGAACTTTTGACATTGATATGTAAAGGGTTCTACGGAGCATATGTAGGTCCTAGCCTAATAGCCTATGCAGTGAACTCTTCATAAATTGACAGAAGGAATGAATTTCTATACCTTACCCTGGCAACATATCAAAAGCTACAGCTGTAAATTGACATGACTGAATGAACTCATTAGATCTTTCTCTTTCTGAATGTACCAGAAAATGTTTTCTCTGTGTGGTAACAGAGGCTTATTATTTTAACATTTGATAAAATTTAAGCATAGTCATTGAAATACTACTGCTAAATATTTACACAGTTTTCATTGTTGTCCCTACATAACAGTGAATTGGATAACGTCTCACCATCACAAAATGAAATCTGAAACATGTACAGCGTGCTTAGTTTGATGTGTAGATGTTTTTGCTACAAATTGACCTGTATTTTAAAGTGAATCTGTTAAGCATAAACTGCATTTTGCTTAGAAACATTTGAGTTAACAACTACTTTCCTCTTACTATTACATGCAGCTACTCTCTGCCTCTAATCCTGAAATGTAGACACTTTCTCCAAGCATGTCACCAGAGTCCACCACACACCAATATTCCTGATGGATAACTTGAAATTTATATTTTAAGGTTAACTATAACAGCTACCCAGTATTTAAAGATGTCTTATGATATCGCAAAAAAGGAAAGTACAATCATCTCTTCACTTGAAATCCAGCATGCACATTTTTTTAAAAAAGCAGAAAAGTAACAAACAAACCAACGGGCATAAACATCCACACAGAAGTTAAGATGTGATTTGAGGAACAGATTGAATGCTAGAGTTTACCTAGTTTTAAATGGAGACTTTGGTATGATATCAAGAAATGGATAACTTTAGAATATAATTTGGATATTTGTACTTTTTTCTTGAAATTGCACCAAGCACAATTTTCGTCTAATTTAGCTTTAACATTTTAATCGCTTGATTTTAATTGAAGATCTTGGCTAAAGAGAAAGAAATTTCTTTTCAGCAAGCAAGAAAGAATAAAAGTCCTATGAATAATAAATTATAAGCCCCTAGGCATAGAAACCTGTACATATAGTAGCCTTTTAGTGTCTTTGATAAAGCTTTGAGTATCTATTTAATAAATAGGTTTTGAAAACCCAATGTAGAATCAGTGAAGAACTCCTTTCTTTGGTGAAACAGGATGTTATTTTTAAAGTATCAATTAAAGGACTTCGAATTTTGATTTGCGTTCACTTTGTAAGTATGGAATTGTGACCTGCCTGTTACTTTTCTTAACTTCTACCTCTGGACAAAGGCGATCCCAGGGGCTAGTGCAGCTGACTGGCTGAAAGATACTTGTCAATGAGAACATGGGTACTGAAGAATAGGCTGGTATCTGCATATGTAAAACCCTTTAGCTCCCATGTGCTTATTTCCTTTCCTTTTCAGAAATAGTATCTCTTGTTTGGATGACCTTGATTTCTTCATCAAAGTAAAATCCTTACCAGCTAAAAGATCCCAGTCTTAACTGATCAAGGTCACTATGCATTTGATTCATATAATCTTCCTTTGACTTAAACAAATAGACCTTATTAAAATTCTCATTACTTTTTGAACTTCTGTTTTGAAATTTTAATTCCTTTTCAAGTAACTACAGCTGTAAAAATAACTATACTTTTTTCCCTATTTTCTTAACACTCAAATAACTTTGATGGTTGAAGGTTGAGTTTCCAGACTAAAAAAATGTAACTACTCTTAGACAGAGACGTAGTGTTACTCATGATCCACACTGAAGCAAAAATTTTATGGCTAAGTTGTAAACCCTTCGCAAATGTAGCTTATAATGGAAATGCTGACACCACCATAACCCTGGATTCATGAACATGAACCCCAATGCTAATATATCTAAGGCATTTCATTACTGTCAATTCATCTCACTTTTAAAAATTAAACTTCTTCAATGTTTTTGCTTTCCTATTAAGTTCCTAAGTAGTTTTTTGTTTGTTTTTATGTGTAATTTAGCTAGTAAGGTATCTCCGTGGAGGGCCCATTGAGGCTGATAAATGGACACAAACATGAACTTTTGCACATACCTGATGCGGGTGGCATGCACTAATACATTTCTCAGGTTATACTTTTCAGATATACTCTGACTTTAGAAAGAATATACAAATACTGAAAACATTTTCTTCAAAATGGACCAGAATTTTGTCTATAGGGAGTAGCATGTCCTTTTTCTTTTATAAAAGTGCTTATTCTCTTTGAAAGTAAAAGTTAAAGAACTTCTTTTTACCTGTTTTTCCAATATGAAGAACATAGTAGTTAAAATGTTTTCAATTTTCCTCCATTGAGAATCCAATAAACAATACATTTAATCACCCAGCAACAAGCATATATTAAAAATATACATAAGTAAAATGAAAATTTTAGGTTAAAACAACCAATTATTTTCTTATCAAAATTTCACTGTAGGGAATTTTATTGATTTTATCAAAGTGTTATTTGACAAATAACACTGGATAACATGAGCTAAGTTTACAATAGAACTTAATATATTTGTTAAACATACTTCTCAATTAAAAAAATACTCTAGTGAAATTTTGAATACATAGGAAAAACAAAATCATTTTGCGCTTGGCTTTGGGATGTACTCCTCAGTTACAGGAAAGATGAAGTATTAAATCTATTTATTCCATACAGATGGAGGTTAAATTATTTAAACAAATGAAAAACAGAAGTGATGATTATACACAGTACAAAGAACACTCTTCATTTTTCATGAATATTCACAAAGTTCGGTTTCCAGTTCCACAGTCTCACATTATAAATTACTTTCGAACAACATCATTGCTTTTTTTTCTGACTGCACTACTTCCTACATGATTCGAATGGAATTTTCCAGAGTCCATAATTACTATGATCATATAACTAAAACTGTATTAGGATGATACAAAAAAAAGTTTTTCATGAAAATGATTTTCCAAAATTTCAGAGGTAAGAAAGTGAGAAATGGATAGTACATGAAGTCAGAATATTTTGTTGCCAAGTTAGTTTTTCATACACTGTACTTCATTCATTCAACAAATACTTAAAGAGCATCTATTAGGTGCAAAAATGCACCCAAAAGACAAAAATCTCTTCAAATAACTTACAAAGTGGTAAGCAAGTGAAACACATATAAAAGAAAGCACTACAAAATTCTTTATTGTAAAATGTCATAGTCATCTTGAAAGATAAAATATTATTTTCAGGGTGCAGTACCAGGACATTTGATATAAGGGCCAGTACTAATGTAGTGCTATAGTGTATTCCAGGAATAAAATTCAAAGAAAATGTGATTTACTAATAATCATCCTGGTTTCTCCAAACCAGGATGTCAAGTTATTTTAGTATTTATAAAAGAGCAAGTCATCAGTAAAAATGTTCAAATTTCTGGCAAGCATGATGAGATCATGTGTTCAATTCCTGGTACCAAAAAAAAGAAAAAAGTTCAAATTGTTTTAGTAAAAATAATAATTTATTACATATTCCAAAGTTACGTGAGATAACTAGACTATGTGGGGTGCTTGCCAAAACAAAAAGTAAAATTTTCAGTAGTTTATGCAACTAAGGAAAAAGTCAAAAGCAATGAAATAATAATGATATCATGAGTAATAAACACTATCAAATGGTTAATAATATTCTTTAAATTTTAAGGCCAAAAAACTTCAGGAAAACTTCAATAAATGCTTAACTGTCAAAATATTAAATGGGACCATGCAGATAATGACATTCTCTGAATACCCTCTGTTCAATCTTCAACGCACCTGAACTGAAATAATTCAATGCCTTGCCTTGGGGTCATGACACATTCTGATTCTTCATCAAGGAGAAAAATAACTGCCAGAGAAGGATTTTTGGGGGTTTTGTTTGTTTTGCTTAACACGGACAAAGACATAGACAAAGACAACCAGTTACTATATTTTTTAAAAGGAAGCAAATAGGATATGTGTGTGAGTCTTCTGCATTAAGTTTTGATAACTTCATACAATTGTTGCCATAGTTTAACACCTATGTTGAGACTGCAACTGGTGTGTGAACTTACAATCTTTCAGGAGGTATAAATAGAATCAAGGTCAGTTGATTGGGAGGGTGGGGGGTGGGACAAAAAGACAGTGAGGATTTCCCTAAATTTGATTAGCAGTTGCTCTAATTGAGCAGTGTTCATGTTGGACCAGACAGTCTGAGATTTGACCAGTCTTTGGCATTAGTTTGATCCACATACATATTTAAGGCCTTTATTTCCATTTACACTAATTTACCTCCCATTTACATTATTAGTAGCTGGAAATATTAAAACTTAGCTTAAATTTAATGTCCATTAGTACAAATATAGGTGTTATCATACATACTTAATTACACATACATTATGTTATATATTTACACTGTTTCCATATAACCCATTTTTGTAAGATATACATATACATATTCTCCAACATAAACTTTTCTGCAGAGTTATGATCATTGGAAAGAAATAGTTCATATATTTTAGTCTTTTTTTTTCCCAGTGAGGGTAATTGAATGTAAAATAATTAGGCTCTTCAATTTTAATGAAGATGATGTCAGCAATGCAGTTAGGATTTGCAGTTAGTTTATCATGAATGCAAACTCCTATGATCACTTATATTACGCTCTGAACTAATCAGATGAGACACCCACTTTCCCTTAAGGAATTTATGTATTGTGATTAAATGGAAGAGTGTGTGCCTCAGGGAAAACTTGCTGGCCTACTAACCTATATTTGCAAATCATACTCATTGATAAGCTTAAAACTGCCTTCGAAGCCAACAATAATCAGTGTTTTTTTCCAAATGTCAATTTGGAGCCAGTTTACTGACATCTGTTTTATACCGCCAGGCCATGTGCCATGTGTAGCACTCTTTAAAGGCCACAGCTATACACTGTTTATGATGCCACCACGCCTGAACCCTGCCCCAACAACCTCTTTCAGAATAATGACTCCTGTTAATACAACAAAAATGGAAATTGTCAGTGTGGGCAGGTTGCCATACAGAGGTTGACAGCTGCTCAATCAGATTAAGACAAATGCAATGTGCATGCAAAAAAAAAAATCATTTCAGAAAAAAACTGTTGTTTTCCTGTTTTTTTTTTTTCAGGCATTTTAGAAATAATGTATCAGTTTTAAAGACTGTTCTCTAAACATTTAAGCTGCAGATAGTATTGTTAGGAAGCAAGCCATAAAAAAGTTAAATAACCTTTCACAATTTTATGTTTTAAGCTTTGATCTTCAGATTAATTCTCCCCCCACCCCACCCCATACATACCTTCTATATACCCACACCACACCTCAACCAAATACCTTAGAAAATAATAAAGACCTCTGCTTTCTGAAAAGGAAAATAATGTAGGAAAACTGTCAAAATATGCTTCCAAAGACCACATAATATGCCTCAAAAAAGTAACAGAATTTACAACCCACTGAAAGATAACACACCACCATCAACACCCAAGCTCATGAATAAATAAATATTTACAACATGTACATATGCATATCAAGGCAAGGCTACATTGCAAGAGCTCAGAGTCTGTGCGACATATTTATGCAATTCATATACAGTGATAAACTGAAGCACTAAAAAGGAAATAAATTTAAAGTGTAGTCAACACATTTAAAGTTTTCCAGTAACTTCTCTGACCTTTCCAAAATACCCTAGTATCTTTTAACAATCAATGAAATGTGTTGCTATGATTGCCTATTTCTGAACTTGACTGAGTCACATCATCAACATACAGCAGAGCTAGCAAATTTCGAGCTGAGCTAGTTAGAGTACATTGGAAAAAGTAGTGATATGTTCAAAGACGAAACATTTCAGACCTGATTTACAAATGAAATCCAGTGCATCTGTATCTAAAGCTGTGTGGAATGCATAAACGGCTAGAACCATACAAGCATTTTGAAACAAATCTTTCTGACTAGTTTCACAACTTTTCTACAATCTTTCAGCTACTTAAGTTTCTCACAGGATATTTAGAGCTCCGGTTCTACTGCAGAAGTTTAGCACAGGAAATTAAACTTTGACATACTATGAGTACTGACTATCTTTGAAAAATGTATATAAGAAATACACGTTGACACTCCTGACATTCCCTGGAGTCAAAAACACCATGCATCTCTACATCCCAAGCCACCAAAAACCTGCCATGCAGGTTAATACAAATAGCAGGTTGCACTATGCAGGAAAAAATTCCACTGATAACACCAGGCAATACAGTAATGTTGTGATATAATTTACAAGGCCAAGATCATGTGCCTCACCACTCCCCAGGGTGGATATTCACCAACCGCTAAGGCTAAGAGTCTGTGGGAACTTTTCCCTGGGAGGTACAGTAGGTAGAGGATTTGTGATGTTTATAATGCAACAAAAGAAGAAACGGAGATCAAACTGAAAGCGCATGCATGTTTAGAAATCCTACTGAGATTCTATGATAAATTATTAAAACTTCTTGTTAATGTTCATACTTCTCTTTAACCTCAGATGAGAACACTGGCAGTATAGCAAAGGTGGGAAGAGACCTGAACAATGTTGGGTTTTTTTGCTTTTTTTAGAGCTAAGATAAAAAAATTAGGTATAAAGAATGCTTCTGCAAAGCAGCACCCTCAGGTATCTTCCATTAAGATTTTTCCTAAAATACAAAAACACTATCCTGAAAGTCTCCCTAGATTATTTCTGCAGCATCATTTTGGCTTTCTGCATTCACAGAACACAAACCTTGATAACTCGTGGTGGTATAAACAAATGGCATTCACAGGAAGCAAAGCCAACTGAACTTTACAAAAAGGTAGATTCAAAGTCTCAAAAATTCTCCATCTCACAGTAATGTTATGGCAGCAGAAGAAAATAGACCACAACCCTCCAAAGTGCTGAAAGCCTTTTTACTCATTTAGCAGATTCTTTTTTCAATAAAGTTAATACAATTTATCCTTATTTACATTTCAACACTGATTGAATCACCCAAAAATTAGTGTTGGTAGAAGTGCATTTTCAAACATCCTTCTGATCATTTCACAAAATCTGCCAGCAACTCAGGGATCTAACATATTTGAAATCTATTCCTTTTTTTAAAAACGCAGTTCCCTAAGATAACATACATATCCTTGTATCAGATCAGCATGCATCTGGCTAGATGTCTAGGGTCTCCCTGCTGGAAACAATCATTGTAATGCTTTGAGAAGCCAGCATACCAAAAACTGCAAACATTTATTTATATCAGTAAGAGAGGAAAACTCTTTTTCCTAGCCACCTACAACACAGATCTCCTTCCTGAAATAAAAACCTGATTTCAAACAGAAGCAGCATTTCTACCTTTAGCTATCCTCAAGTTACCATTCACTAGCCTCACTAACTTCATTCAGATATTTAGAACAAAACTTTCATCACTTACCCCCCTTCCAAGGTTTTCCTTTCCAGGGAGTCCTGGTCAGCTTACTCAGAGTTGGTCCCGAAAAGAAGAACATCAAAATGAAGAGAAGTTCGAGCCTAGTGATTTTCCCCACTTTCTCTGATGATAACATTTCCACAAGAAAATTTCACAAAATTTCTCACATCTTCTTCCCTCCTGGTTATGAAAATAGAATTAATCATGGAAAAACCTGAGGTAGGTGTTGTTTTGCCATCTTTAACACTGAAGAAGCAGCTCCCCGTTGTAGCCCTGAGCCAAGCTACATTTCTCACAGATCCGGCTCCTGCTCTCCAGTACAGTCAGCACTGCTGCTACTCCAGGAGCTATAAAATAATTTCTGTTCTCCACTCTGCTTTCAGTGGGAATATATTCCTCAGCGTGCTGGGTGAGTCTGATTGAAAATGATAAAAACAGGAATGTCTGTGTCCAGCAGAAAAAAGAAAAAGATGTCAGGATTGTGTGGAAAAGATGAGAAGCAGTTGTACTGACAGCTTTCAGGCTGCCTGTGTGATCCTAATAGCCGTGCAACCAACCAAATTGCTCTTTTAAGAGTAATAAGGATTCAGTGAAAGCCGGTATCACATCCACTTGGGTGGGTAGTGCTGGGCTTAAAAATCACCCAGACACGGCTACAGATAGCCACTGCTTTAGCCCAGCTTCGGAATATGAAAGGCTGAGCAAAATATAGTATGCACAGAGGGTAGTTAATCTATTATGTGGCTAGACAGGGATTCCAGCAATGTGGTGCGGACAGACTCAGAACTTAAAATGTGTTTAATTTTTTCTTAACTTCACTTCATGACATGACAATGGGATTGCATCTGCACCAATTATTCATAAATGGGTTTGAAATATTTATTAGATGAGCAGCAATAAATGTATAATTTTTGTTCCCAACAATAAAGCAAGAAAGGGAAGTTCTCAATAGTTGTAGTTCTCTTCTTTATTAAAGTCAGTTTATTATGACATTCTTCTACTCTCCCTAATGACCACACTGTGATGTTATAAGCAAACTTTTGGATATACCAAACAAACTTTATCAAGACTGTGTTAATCATGCATGCAGGGAAGCAATTTTTAAAACATTTTCATACGTCACCTTGGAAGTGAAAAAAGCTCTCTAAGTCAGTATTTCTCAAATATTTTATAAAAATATTAGTGATCATAATCTGTAGTTGTAATTAATGATAAAACATATGATCACCTTATCAAGTGGAGGTAGATAAAGTCATATCAAATAAAAGTAATTTGATCCCTATCACCTAAAGTGAATGAGCATAATCAGAATATTCTGGCCAGCATTTTAGATCTCTGTACATCTTAGCATTTTCCAAACCATCATTGATTCCCTTAACCAGTGGGCTGCAATACATGAATTATGCCTTTATGTACTTTAAAGTAATCAATTCCAATATTATGATAATTACTGATTTTATGATGCTACCATTTTCAAAGGGTAAATTGCCCTTTTCAAATTATGTTGTTGGAAAGGATACTTGATATAAGCTATATGTTGCATTTTTAAATTTAGCCGTTTAAGTGGTTTTGGAAATAAAAGAAGCAATGTTTGTCAATAAATATACAACAGCAAATTCTCAAACTGTAGCATATTCAAGAACAGTAATCACCTTGTATTCAATTTTTAATTTAAAAACTTCTGAGGAAGATGAGAAGTGCTTAAATAATGAGCATTTTACAAATAGCAAACAATATTTTAA
Organism: Cuniculus paca; assembly: GCA_004365215.1. NCBI lineage: Eukaryota > Metazoa > Chordata > Mammalia > Rodentia > Cuniculidae > Cuniculus > Cuniculus paca. The sequence goes on along the minus strand of RJWT010006962.1, from coordinate 8,031 downwards.
GTTTGTGAGTATTTTTCAAGGATAAATTTGTATTTAATCCAAACTGCTTTTTTTTCTCTACCAGTCACTTCCCTTCTTTTTTACCTGATATATTCTTCCTTAAATGAAAGTGAATTGAAATTAGTAGAATGAACTGGCCAACTCCCTTACCAAAATCTTCTGAGGAAGGAGCCTAGAACCATTCTTATTTACTGTCTACTGACTCTATTCCATGTGAAAGAAAGAATATACTCTTTCATAAGTAGTGAGCTTTTATTTTCAATGACTTGTACCTCCTAAGGTAAAAAAGAAAAAATTCAAATAGACTTAAATATAATTAAAAAGTGTTGATTAGGATGTTGAACGATTGCAAAGGGGCTGGTCTGAGTATAGCAAAACCATTCTTTGCCAAACATAAGATACAGTTGGCCAGGTTGACTCTCTAGGGATATTTCATGTTTAGAGTTTCAGGGTTTGCTTCCTTTTCAATGACCCATAGTAAACACCAGACCACAGATCTCTCTGGAGGTGTAAACAGAAATGGAACTGGGAGAATCAAACTGTTGTTGTTCATGCAGAGAAGGCCATTCTCTTCCAAAATCCATCTGGGTGAAGACTGACATTTTCTACACACCAGAAAAGAGGATAAAAAAATTCTTCTGTGGGATTGGGTGGGGGTAGCATGTAAAATGCATCGGGGTAGAATTTGAAGGAAAGAAAAAGATTGAAGAGAAAGGCAATATGAAACATCTACATAGATCTGAGTATAGAAGTGTCTTCCAAACTGTTATTATTAATAATTATCTACTTTATTAAAAGTTCTAGGCACTTTGCATACATAAACTTAGTTCTTACAATACCCAATGAAGTAGGAAAACTTATTATCTCTACCTAGTACATTGTAAACAGAGGAATGTAGAGTGTAAATTACTTTTCCAAAGTTGTATAGCTATGTCTTGAAGTTAGTTCAGTCATGAGTCTTTACTGGTCATTATGCTAAGCATTTTGCTAAAATATTTTCTCTGTGCTCAATCTTTCTGCTAGCTTATCAGTAATATCTTAATATAAATAACAAATACTATAATGATAAGATATTCAATATGTGCCTCGTTCTGACTTTACATATTTTAGTTATATCATCTTCAAGACAACTTTGTAAGATGTGTCTATCATCACATGCAATTTGTAGATTATCCAATGTCACATAGCAAATATTTGGTAAATGCAGGATTGAACCTTGTATGGAATTAGTTTTAATTGTTTTGTGTCTGTTTTCTAGAGTCTAGTGCATGAGCCTGGGAAATCAGATAGGAGTCAAGGCAGGTAGAAGATGAGACAGTTGGGGAAAGTGTAGATAATGCCCACTGGTGGTTGGCCGCCCCAGTGAGATCTATAAATGGGAAAGTATTAAAGAAGGTGCCATTGAGAAAAACAATTAGAATAAATTTCCTCACCACTTGCTTGTTCTCAAAGGAAAACATGAGAGAAGACAAGGCCCCAGCAAAACTTGATGTAAAGATAGTTACAACATAATAAAGGTTTTAATGCAAGCCATAAAGAATTGTTGAGATGACTGCAGAGGAGAACTATAAAAGAAGTACATATTAAAGTACAAGGGAACAGAAGAAACGAGTTGGTTCAGCTAGCATATACAGAGCAGAGGAGACAGGCTTTTGACTAGTAATCAGAGGGCTAAGTATGTAAGACTAGGTTATGTCAGACAGAACGTATCGAATGATCCAGTCTGAGAGAATGGCATAATCATATTCACAGAGATGCAAAGAACCCTCATTTCTTCTAGGAACTGCCAGCAAGGCAGTGTGACTGGAGTACAAAACACAAGAGTGAACACCAGGAAATGAGGAGGCAATGATAGGCAAGGGCTAGATTACATTTAAAAAATACTAACAGTTAAAGCACTTACATTTTACTGTTACTGACAGAGGGCTTATTTGAAGGAAATTACATTATCTAAAATAAATCTTCAAGAATATTTGGGGGTTCACCTTGGTGAAGAGTCAAATTGGAAACAGAAAATAGGGACAATAATTTAAAAGTTAAAGAAATGTTCTGGGAAAGAGATATTTTAGAAGGGAACTGAAAAAGTGACAATAAATAGGATGAAATTACTCTGAAATAGTTTAAAACTTATTGTCAGCATTCATTACTGGAATAAATGTTTAATAACCCTCATACCTAAAATCAGAAAAATGCTATGTTGAGATTATTACAATAAAATTACTGTTACCACATGATTGTACCCTTAAGGAGTTTTGACAAAGAAGATACAAAGAGAAATGAGTGGGAAACTTTTAAAGTGTTTAAATTCTCTTCTTTAAATACATCCTTATAAATTTGATTTTATCTTGCCAGCATTTCTTCTAACCTTGTCCCCATTAAGCAAGGCATAGGAATCTTAAAAATTATATTTATTTTCATTTTAATACTACCATGCATTCTATTCTAATTATACTCCCTAACATCTTACTACTTATGCACAGTAAGTACCATCTTGTTTTTCATCAATTTTCTTAATAAGGGTAAAATCTCAGTAATCTCCAATGCTATATAATAATAGTGTAACAGGATTTATGTTTACTACTCATTTCATTATTGAAAAATAGGAAATACAATCTTAATGAGTTTATAACTAAAAATATCAGTAAGCTTTTGAAAAGAATTTGTTACATTTTGTACCAATACATTGTTAATATTACTAATTGTACTTCTTTTAGTAAATGTGGTTGAAGACACAGACAATCCCTTTTCTGATTTTGGTCAGTAAGTGATCCTGTGGCTCATATTGGAGGCAATTTTATCCATGAAAGGTCATTTGTCAATGTCTGGATACTGTCTTTGCTTATCATAATGGAAAACAGATTGGTGAGAATAAGGTACTAATGTGTACAGTGGGTAGAGTCTGAAATGCTACTAAATATCTTACAATACTTAGATCAGTACTTGCAACAAAGAATTATCTTGTTTAAAAAAGACAATAGTATAAGACTGAGAAAGTCTGAGGCATTCTCAGCTTCTCTGATCACAAGATGATAATTAGTCTCACCATCATTAAGTAGATTTGGAAGCAAATTTTGTTTTTGAGTGAAGCTTACTAGATAACCACGGACCACTTAGTGCCAATATGTTCTCCAACAGCAGCAATTCCAACACTATTCACATCCTTCTGTTTTAGAGGAAGCCTCACATTTCTCTGACAGTCCATAGGTCAAAAGAGTGGTAGATTTACTTAGTTTGAGTACTGGAAGGGACGTGATGATGCATGTCCACGTCAGTAAAAACCTTCCATGTCCAGAAAATTATCCATGACCCTTATTTACCCAAAAGCCAGAGAAAATCATCTAGCTGAATTTAGCTTTGTGACTCTCCAATTACTGTCCCTCTTACTAACTTGGCAATAACTAATCTTTACAAATCGTAGGTTGTGGATGTTAATAAAAATATTTTATAACATACTACATTGATAAGCAACCATAGTAAAATTTTAGGTGGGATTTAATAAAGGATGGAGTAGAATACTTGCCATAGAATTACATTGGTCATTCTTAAAAGGATCAGATGACTTCATTAATACATATAAACAAACATATGTATTTGTCATTAATTACTATATTACTTCCTAACTCTTCAATGTTAAATTTTACCTATGTAAGTCAAAGTATTGATCTGAATATTTCAATGCCTTTTTAAAGTGTATTTTATTTTTTCATATGCACCACATGTTTAACTCTTAAAAAGAAACAAGAAGATACTGACTATATCTGTTTCATTTCAGATATTGCACTGGAAATATAAATCATTCCACATGATAAATTAGAAAAATTCTAGGTTTTTGTATATGTTATGCTAATATGTAATATGTGTTAATTTTATTTGCAGGGGGTATAGTTACATATGTACCAGGTCAAATAGCAATGAATGACTATTTCAGTTATTTACTATGATTGAGAAATTATAGTTGAAATGACTCTGGCTGAAGCAATCATTTCTCTTCATTGTTACAGAGAAATGTTTAGATGTTTCTTTCTTTTCTCCTTTGCAAGTGGCTCTGTAGAGTGAACATCCCTGAGCTTCTCTGCTGATTTAAGACCCTGCAGCACCTGCATGTCATGGGGTGGCACATCAGTTCCCATTCCATCATCTTGCAGTTAGAAGAGACAAGCATGCACAGTCTACAGAGATCAGGCAAGCTGTATTACTTGACCTTTCAAACCATCTCACAATATTGCATCGCATTCTTCCTACCATTACTTCCTTTTCATTAAAAAAGTGCAAGAGTATATATCTTATTTAAGGATTTAGTTGACTATAATTTTACAATGGTCTTAAAACTCCTACTGAGAAAGGCAGCTTAATAATTTGCTCTATCTAAGCTTGATTTAAAAGTAGTTCTAAGTTCAGTGGATTCATGAGAATCACCTGGGTAAACTTAGTAGCATAGCACTTTGGATTTGATTGAACAGGTTGTGGGCCAGGATGCATGAGGGAAAATTCTTCTACGTAACTCTGAAATGCAATCCTATTCCAAAGTTGAGTAACTACATTGGAAGTAAAGCTTAAACATTCTGGATTTGCTATGTAGTACTTACTCCTTATCGTTATATACATATTGCTAAAATAAAATTGATTCAACTTTAAAACTTTTTAAATGAATGAAATTTAATATATCTGGGAAATATGTGTGAAGAATTAATTTCAGGCCTATGTTAACACATATTTAACCTAAGTTGCAAATCATTACATGGCTTCTCTGTAAAAAAAGGCAGAATATCTCTCCTGGAAAGAGGTACAAGTGATTTGCTAGAGAATAAACCTTGGAATTAATCAAATATGCCTGAACCTATAAAAATATACTTTTTCTCCATCTTCGATATTTCCTCAGGCTTATGTAAAGTTCATTTAAAGGACATTGCTAGAAAGCTTGACATGGTCTATTGGCTATGCTACATCAATTACATAAAATGCTTCGTATCTGTAGGAGATATCCATGTGATGTTTATTAAAGAGATATAATTTCTTTTTAATTTTTATAATAAATATGTGTTAACATGGGATATATTTTCCTACAAAGGTATAAAATCTAAATAGTCTTTCAAGCCAAATAGCACAGACACTAAATCATAGTGTTATAACATCTCATGAGGATGCTCGCCGAGTATGTATTAGTATATATAGTTGATTCTGCTAGTGACTTTCCCTTGAGCATTCTTAAAACCCTTGGGATACCATAACAGTTTGACTTAAATGCTAAGTCCTCCAAGGCAATTGGTTCTGTATTGTAAGTGCTGAAAGTATCAGATAAAATTGTTGCAAAGATAGTTGTTTCTTTAGGTAAATAACAGTCTTCAGATTATTTATAAGCTATAGAAGAGTATAAATTTTAAACAAAAAGTAGTATCAAAGAAATGTAAAACTGAGCACCTTTGCAATGTCTTTAATATCTATTATTTCCTCTTTTTACCAATTAGGAACTGTTACAAGATACAGGTCCATGTAGCAGCTGTATACCTGTATGTCAGAAATAGTCTCCTTTTCCAAGCCCTATCCATAGACATCATATCAACAGGAAAGAGGGTGTGGTAAAGAACAAAAGGTGCTTGAGGTGCCAGCAGCTGTCGCTCAGAATGCTTCAGGAAGATTTCCATACGTCCTTTTTGCTTACAATCTGATATATATATATATATATATATATATATATTTGAATTTTAACATTATTGTGCAATGACTTCACACGTGGCTATTGACTATGTAAACAATGCCACATATAATCATCAAGATATCTCTATTAGAATTTGTAGAACTACAATTACATATTTGAGTGCTTTAATTAGCGAGCAACTTAGTTACAATGACAAATACAAAGTAAAATATTTATCCTGGGTAGACCTGAGTTCAGTTAAAATTCTGCAGTATCATTTCTTTGAGAAAATGGAGAATGTGTTTTAGAGAAAAATCAAGAAGTCTTTGCTATGGGATGTCATGACTGACAGTAAATAGACCTTTAAAAATAACTTTAGAGACTTTTATCTAACAAAACAACTCTTACTACTAGAAGTTTCACATATAATAAGGTAATAGATAGTAAAGTTATCTTTTATCATAGACTCATAGAATCTCAGAGTCATATCAAAGGATCACTTTACAAAGCACAAGTTGGCAGACATTCCTCATCACTTCAAATTATATAACTGAATTTTTTCCTACAAATATTACACTTGCATTGATCTGAAATATTTTGTATAAATTATTTATTTTCAACTACTCATTCTAGTCTCTCTCTTTAAGATGATGCCAAACAAATATTTTTGTTCTTCATCAAGGTAATTATTTAAATAGTAAGAGAGAACCAATAGTCTTCCCCTTAAAAACACCTTCAGGTCAAATAATCTATTTTCATTGAACACAAGTTTCAGATTCATTATCCTCTAAGTAATCTCCCTACTTTGGGTTTCTGGATGCTATTAAGTTTGTTAAGTCTATCTTAGCATCTGATTCATCCCAGAGAAAGAGACTTACTTCAATTTTTTCCCCTGTAATTCAAGCTGAACTAAACATAACAGAAATGATCTGGCAGCTGTTCATAATAACGCCCCCCGCCTATCTCCACCACATCGCTCCCATTGCGGTAGAGATGCTGTCATATGACAGAAACATGCCTCACATTACTTCCGCAGTTCAATGTCCTGGGTCCTCTAGCATTAAGTCTAATGATCGTGACAAGAGAAAAATCACCCGGTTCCATTTTCTTTACGATTAGATGTTGATTTTTTATGACCATAGGGACGGTTCATTAGCCTCGGAAACTTCCAGAAAGAGGTAATTTTTGCTTTGATGCTAAATCATTCAAATTACTTTGAAATGATCTCAAAATAATGTTTTAATGTAATTATGCTTAATCATACTATTTCTACACACACATTGATATATTAATATATATTGTTTATATTCATATACATTGTTTATATAAGCATTAATTCATAAGTAGGAGAATTTATTAATTAATCATTCTTAACAAAATAGCTTCCCATTAGTCTAGCGTCAGGTTAATTAATTCACCAGATGATGAGTGATACAAGTCCTAGTGCTTTCGTCCTAACTACTTACTATTTCATGCAGAAGACGTGCTCGACATATCTCTCAAAGAGGAGCCTGCTTTCTGTTTCTGTGGAGGATGAATATTAGCATTGGATCTGATAACCATTCTCTTGGAATAAAAAAAAATATTGACTGTAATTTTTCTTTGACACAGGTCCATTTCAAGTCCATGAGAATAGCAGGCACCGTTTAGGATTGAAAAAAAAAAAAAGGAATGATTTAAGGAGACTCACAGCCTACCATTGAGGTTGAAATGGATTTCTTATAAATAACTGCAACCAAACATTCTAGGAAGAAAAGTTCTTATCACTACAAGAATGACATTCCAATTGGATTTATTCTAGGAAGTGAGTGAGTTACTAAAATGTTTCCTTCAGGTAATTTGCAGAATGGAAATGTTTAACCTCGTGTCAACAGCTCCATCTGTGCCTTCGGCTGAGTGTCATTTAGCAAGTTACTCCCAACAGCTTGAGGTGCCTATGTGGTAAAGAGACACCAAAAATTTTACACTTTAACACACAAGTCTGGATGGCAATGTACTCATATATCCAACGGTCTATTCAGTATGTAAACTTGATTATAATGACAGTGAAAAATTTAAGATTGCTCACTTTCACAGATCTTCATCCACTTATCCTTTACCATCACCATTACTCTGATATTAGGTGATTTTATGTTGCAAAAGGAAGATTATGAGTGATATTAATGTGACCACACTAGACCTTTAAAAGAAGAGAGCCTTCTCAAGCTGGATAAAAAGGAGGAAGACAGAGGTGGAAGTCAGAAAGACTGAAGCAAGAGAAGGACTTGACAGAATGTAGTGTCTTTAAACATGGGGAGAACCATGGAAAATGACCAGAGGGTGATCACTTTGTTAACAACCAGTAAGAAAATGGGAATTTCAGCCCATGACCAGCAGAACTGAATTTTCCAATGACC
>RJWT010006961.1:12757-28390 GCA_004365215.1 Cuniculus paca | reverse complement strand
CCCAGGAGAGCTGGGAACTTGCAGTGAGCCTCCTGCCTCAGCCTGCTGAGATTACAGATGCACCCTGCCCCCGCCCCCCCATCCCACCTAGGCACACGCTCCCCAGGGTCTACTTGAGCCTCTGTGTGATGACAAATGCCTTTCTCGCTGGAGGACATTCATCAAGCAGTAGTTACCGCGTGGGATTTATTTGACCTACACAGATTCCCTCATAAGCAGTTTTTACAGCAGAAATGAAACACAGTACATGGCACGTGCCGAAAGTCCAGGGAGCCCCAAAGGCAGACTCCACCTTCCTGGTTTACTGTTTTATTATTCATGCTCGGTAGCACCAGAGTGGATCCCAGGGGCTCCGGCACAGTGGGCAAGGGCCCCACATGGCAAGGCCCCAGGGGTGCGTTTCACTAAGAAGGAAGGCAGCGGCTCGGGTGTGGAGAAGAGTGCGGGAAGGAACACGAAGCAGGCCGGAGCAGACTGTTACCGGCTGTTTATTCTGTGCAGACCCACGCACATCACGCGATGCTGCCCGCGTTGGACGCGATCCTCGGCCACAGGTCTGCGCACTCCTTTGCCACTGGGCCCGTGATGGCGGAACCTGCAGGCAAAGCTGAGGACAGGTCAGAGGCCAGCAGAGCCAGGCCACCCAGCCCAGCCGCTGCGGGCCCCGCACTCACCCTTCATCTCGCCTTTGTTGTTCACTATGACCCCCGCGTTGTCTTCGAAATAAAGAAACACTCCGTCTTTTCTCCGGTACGACTTCCGCTGGCGGATCACCACGGCTGGATGCACTGAGGGGGGACAAGGACAGTGGTCAGTAGCCTGTCAAGTCCCAGGGCCACCACAAAAGCAAGGGGCTCACACCCTGGCCGTACCTTTGCCTTCCCTGAAAGGGCGCACAGGAGGGCAAAGGTCACCAGTTCCAGGGTACAGCATTTGCTCGTAAGTATCAATGTGCTGCTCCCTCCCGGAGAGCAAAGACAGCACAGAACCCGTCACTCCACAGCTGGGCTCTGAGCCCCCACCTCCACACAGGACTCGGTGGGGCCCTTGCACCCCTCACTGTCAGCATCCCACCCAGTACAGAACAAAGCCCAAAGCACCAACACTGCACCGGGAGGTACCACTTCCGAGGACCTGCTGGAACTGCAGATGCATTTACTGTGTCAGGCTGCACCAATAAACTCATTCACTTGCCAACGGTCTTAAAGAGAACTCGTAAAGGCTGGCGTGCGCGCCTCGCTCGCTCGCTCCCTGGATTCCCACACAGGACCTTTCCTGTGCCTTCAGCCTCACTTCACACACCCCTCCAGGCCTGCTGGCCCCTCCCCATGTCACGTCACGTCAGCAGTGACACTAATGCGCTTCATACATTTTGCTCCTATCGCCCAGTCCACTTTTTGAGTGAGGACTTTGCTAACTTAAAATTGCCCAGGCTAGGCTCTTAACTTGAGACCTTTCTGGCTCAGCCTCCCGGAGTGCTAGGATTACTCCCGGGCATGTCACCAAGCTTGTCAACCTTTACCACGCCCAAACATGCTTTCCATCTATTCTTTTTCATTTGTCCTCCTGCCCCAAACTAAGACAAACCAAAGAGGAAAAACAGCCGGAGGTATTCAACTAATGCACAAGCCATCAGAATATACTCCGCTGCCCGGGAAGAAGCCTGCCCCAGCTTCAGGGCCAGCGACATCACCTAGGCCTCCCTCCTCTGCACCCTAGTTCAGGAGCCTCTTGTGCAAAGTCCTTGCGTCAGCCAGGGATACAGCTCCGTTGCACAAGTGCCTGCCTGGCAAGCACTAGGTCCTGAGTTCGATTCCCAATACACTAACAAAAGTCCTTGCACCAATGGGATTCACTATCTAGGTCACACTTGCCGCTAATGGCAGAGGCTGTCACATTTTCTTCCACGGTTATTAAGGTACCATGTCAAGAACAAGTCTGACTAATGTTTTTTCCAAGAGGTTGTTCTAAAAAGGAGAAAGTGGGGCCAGGCATTTAGCTCAGCGGCTCAGGTGCTTGCCTGCTAAGTTTGAGGTTATGAGTTCAATCCTCGGTACCAAAACACAAAAAACAAAAAAAAAGAAAAAGGAACAACCAAAATGCAGTATGTATTAGGGAAAAATAGGAACACCTATTTGGGCATAGAGGCGCATGCCTTAATCCCAGCCCTTGGGAGGCTGAGGCAGGGAGCCTGCTCTGAGTTCAAGGCCAGCCTGGGCTAACAGTGAGTTTGAGGCTAGTGTGAACTACAAAGCAAGACCATTTCAAAAATAGTAATAAAAGCCAGGCGTGGTGGCTCAGGCCTGTAATCCCAGCACCCGGGAGGCTGAGACGGGAGGCTGAGACGGGAGGATCATTGCGAGTTCAAGACCAGCCTGGGCTACAAAGTGAGCTCAAGGCCAGCCTGAACTGCATGGTGAGACCCTGTCTCAAAAACACAAGGGCTGGGGATCTAGCTCAGCGCATTAAATAGCTGCCTGGCAAGCACAAGGTCGTGATTTCAATCCCTGGTGCTGCCAAAAAAAAAAAATTTTTTTTTTTTTTGCTTAAACAGGTCAAGTTACTATTATTTTTTTCAGACAAGGCCTCGCTGTGCAGTCTTGACCTGTGAGAATCCTCCTGCCTCAGCCTCCCAAGTGCTGGGACCACAGGTGTGCGCCATCGCACCTGGCCGTGTAGGTCAAGTTAAATTCCAGGATTAAACAACGCAGAAAAACAGAAAGCATGAGGAGCCCAGCTCCAACCACTCTGCCATACTGTTTCCCATTACAAAGGGCCGCAGGGCAAAGCTGCATAAATGTGGATCTGTCCAAGCATAAAAATGATTAAAAAAAAAATTCTAAGAATCACGAACAGAATTTAGCCCATACGCCAGCTTTTGTTGTTTGTACTAAGTATTGAACCTTCAGCCGGGGATTTTAGCGCAGTGGTGTAAGCACCTGCCTGGCAAGCGTGAGGCTGATTCAATCCCTGGTACCAAAAAAAAAAAAAAAAAAAAAAAAAAAAAATTTGAGCCTTCTTATTTGTATTTTGAGTCAAGGTCACACTAAGTTGGCCTCAAACCTGCAACCCACCACCCATGGGGCTAGGATTTTAGGTGCGCAACCACTTCCAGATCCTATGCCCTTTTATTTTGCTTTATGGAGACAGGCTCTCACCGTGCAATCCAGGTAGTCCCTAAACTCGCCCTGCCCGGAACTTGTGCAAAGCGCCAAGGGTACAGCCCCTGGGCCCTTTCTGCACACTGTGCCGCCCCCTTCAGTGCTGACAGCCCATGGCAGGGGCTGGGCAATGGTTCGAGGCAGTGCTTTGCTCTGGCATGGGTACACTATGAAAGGCCCACAAAGATGGACCCATCATAAATCCATTACCATGCTCTTTTCTGTTTCGTTCCTTTGACACAGGGTCTCACTACATAGTTCCAAATGGTCTGCTACTCCCAGTGATTATCCTGCCTTGGCCTCGCAAATGTTGGGATTGCAAGTGTGCACCACCACACCCGCTCTCATGATCTGTAAGCACAAAACCCTGTGAAGTGGCCTAGATAACCTATGGCAGAGGTTCATAAAGACCTGTGTGATTACTGGAATACCTGCCGTTCCTTACACCCAGGACAGCTGCTTGTAGACTAAGAACAGGCTATGGAACGTCACAGGCCATTCACATACAGTCTCCACATACTCAGACAATGTCATATTTTGCACAAAAGCTAGGAAAGGAGTTGGCATACACCTGTTAAGCCCAGCACTACTGGTGGCTGAAACAGAAGGATGCAAGTTTAAGTCCAGCCTGGGTGACACAGCAAAACACCTTCTCAAAAAATGAGAAAGGCAGCCGGGCCTGGTGGCGCATGCCTGTAATCCCAGCACTCCGGAGGATGAGGCAGGAGGATCGTTATGAGTTCAAGAGCAGCCTGGGCTACAAAGTGAGCTCAAGGCCAGCCTGAACGGCATAGTGAGACCCTGTCTCAAAAAGACAAGGGCTGGGGATTTAGCTCAGCAGCCTAAGCACCTGCCTGGCAAGTGTGAGGTTGAGTTTAATCCCTGGTGCAGCAAAAAAAAGTGAGAAAGGCTGGAGGTGCAGTTCAGCACAAAGGCTCTTGGTTTAATCCCCAGCTAGCAGGAAGGGATAGTACGAAAGGACATGGGACACTAATGACAGTGATCATCTCTTAGAAACTTAAAAGAGTGGGTGAATTTTGGATACTCATCTACTCACAAACTATCTGATAAGGCCAAGAACCCAAGACTCAAGACACCCAGTCCTGCGCTCTCTGCATGTCTACACCTGTGATGTACAGACACCTTGATTCAGCAGAAAGAGGACCAAAGAATATGTAAACAGGAGCACTCATGGCAATTAACCCAACAGTGACCGCTCGATCTGTCTCACTGGCTGAGGTGTCCACGGTGTGTGTCCCACTGCCATCTCCTGCACAAAGCAAGGGCCAGGTACTGTGCTCTTGATAGCTCCCCAGCCACCAGCCACACCCAGAAGTGTTCTGAGAAGAGAAAGAAGCCCCAGCATTGACACTGATTACAAGAATGGGAAAGACTTCTGTCCTACACTGACAAGGCCTGAGGGTGATCAGTCACCCTGCCAGCACCACAGCCACGGGACGGGGAGAACTTTTCCAGGAAGCACAAGACACCCCAAATAGTGAAGGTGACACAGGAGCAGAAAAACTGAAAAGGAAGAATGGACGTGCTGGTGCATGCCTGTAATCCCTGCACTCAGGAAGCTGAGGCAGGAGAATCACTGAGAGTGAGTTTGAGGCCCAAGGCCAGCCAGGGTTATATAGTGAGTCCAAGGCCAGGCTGAATTGCAGAGATCCCATCTCAAAAAACCAAAAGAATGGAGTATCATTAGGTTTGAAAGTACTGAGGTCTCAACCCCCAGTTTTTGCTTTTTTTTTCCCCCTTTTTTCTTTCTTTCGTCTTTTTGACACAGGGTCTCACCATGCAGCTCAGAATGGCCCTGAGCTCACCTTGTAGCCCAGACTCGTCTGGAACTTGCAAGGATCCTCCTGTGTGCTGGGATTACACACCTGAGCCACCATGTGATGGTGGGAATACTTTCAACCACGATTATTAAGTAATGAGAAGCTCCCTATTTTACTTTCTGTCAATACCAACCATGACAGACGTTGGCCACCCAGTCCTGCACTCATCAGTCTTGGGTAGAAAGGGCAGCCTTGGAGCCTGTCACCTGAATACCACCGGCTCCTTTGTGCTGACCAAGTATCAGTGCTGCATCAGCTCACACGCTCCACACACTCGGCCTTCGCCTGGCTCGCACAAGCCCTTGACAAGGGGCGTGGTGGGTACCGATGCTTGTGGGTGACCTAAAGTCCAGTTCTCACCTGATCTGCCTCTAAGCTACTGAAAATAAACCTTCACCCAGCATCACCTGATGTATCTGCAGCTGGGAGTCACCGAGGGCAAGGGCAGAGACCTGTTCTCGTGGAACTATAGGTGTGCAAGTGCCTGGGGAATCGAGCAGGAGAGGTAGCAGGCTAAACTACTCTGGGTCCTCAGCAGACATCGAAGAACTTCACAGGGCCAAGTGACAAGAAATTCAGGCATTTCTCTCAAGAGAAAGCAAGTCTTTTAGAGTCCTCCAGACCTGCAAAGTTAATGTCCCATTTTCCAGGAACTGGAGACGACCCTGGACTGCACAGCAGAGCTCAGGCAGTCTCCGCTCTACTCACCCTTCTTTCTGAGCTCTGGTTTGCCCTTCTTGACCGTGGCCATCACCATGTCACCTACACCAGCGGCGGGAAGCCTGTTCAGCCGCCCCTTGATCCCCTTCACGGAGATGATGTACAGATTTTTGGCTCCTGCAAGAGGATGCAAACGAAAAGTATTTTTGAACGCCTACTGGACACAGCCCAAAGGGACACTTCCCAAACACTCCCAAAGCCTCTTACTCCACTCCCTACCCAAGCAGTTAGTCCCCAACGGGGTACACACCTTGTCACACCACCGATTGAAGCGAAACAACACAACACGCTGCCGCTTCACCCAAAAGCGGTGTTTGTACTCTGCCCTTCTTGACGGCTCAATGGGTCACGAGCGAGAGGCCCAGCGAGTGCTTTTAAAGGGGGGGGCGCCTGGAGCAGGCGCGGCCAGAGCCTCACCTGTGTTGTCGGCACAGTTGATCACGGCTCCCACCGGAAGACCCAAGGAGATTCGGAATTTCGCCCCCGAGGACCCACCGCGTCCTGCAGGAAGAAGTGAAAAGGATTAAGGGGTCATCGTAGAGACGCTGCGACATTTACAAGCCTATCGCCTACTAAATTAGCTCTCTGTAGGATTCTGCTCACGCCCTCCTCGTGCGCCACCCGGGTCTCACGGGAACAGCCGAGTCCGCACTGGAACCATCCTCGGGTCGAAATTTAGGGCCCCGGGGCACTCAAACATCGCTCCAACTTTTTCAACACGCCAAGCAGACCGCACCGGACGCCCAAACGAAACGGGACCAAGTATGATTCCACCACTGCAGGAGTGCGTGCATAGCAACCTCACCGGGACCCGTCTACAACCGCGCCCGGGTCCTGCCAGCTCTATGCTCCAGCTCACCCACGTCACTTTTGGGGCCCTTCCAAAGCCCTCACGGTGCCCTTCCTCCCTTTCTCTGGCCCAGGGGGGATCAAAGCACCCCAGCTGCACGGGGCTGCCACTCCCGAGGAAGACGACAACTCCCGCGCGCCAGATGGCGACGGATTCTGCAGAACCAAACCTCACCTCGCTTCGACATATTGGACGCCGGAAAGAGACAGAAAGGAAGTAAGCACTAAGAATGCTGGGATATTAACTGCAATGGCCCGCCCACTGCTATCACATGACCACCCGCAGGTTCAACCCGCCTCTTTTCCCCTCCCCAGGGCGCAGTCTTGTGACGTAATAAACCCTGGCCCGCAGCTGGGGCTCCTGTGCGACGTGGGCGGGGAGGAAGGCTGAGGTCTCCAACTATAAATGAAACCCGTAGTTGTCTGGTTTGTGTGTACTTGGTGTCATTCCAATTCCATTATTTTTTTTTAAATGCATACTGGCTTATTTTTATTTATATATATTTCTTTGCGGTACCAAGGATTGAATCTAGGTAACATCGAATCACATTCCTTAGCCTTTTTTTTTTTTTTTTTTTCCTGATGCAGGGTCTCACTATGCAGTTCAGGCTGGCCTTGACCTCATTATGTAGCCTAGCTGGCCTCGAACTCATGGCGATCCTCCTGCCTCAGAGTGCTGGAATTATAGGCGTGCATCACCACGTCTGTCTCACTGCCTGATTTTAAGAAGAGGGACAGATTTGACCAATGTATAGAACTTGGGAGGTCTGTTAGGGAGCTGTTTCCCGGGAGAGAAGCAGGGTGATACGGATGTGTATTTATTTATCGTCTTTTTGAGACAGGGTCTCGCTATGCAGTGCAGGCTGGCCTCAAACTCATAGCAATCCTTCTGCCTCAGCCTCCCAAGTGCTGGGAATTACAGGTAGACCACCACGCCTTGCTCCACGGATGTGTTTTAAAGGAAGGACCAACAAAATGTGTGATGTGAGAGAGAAGAGTCAAGAAGCTTCAAAGGCCTTAGGCCTGAGCCCTTGGACAGTGGCTCTGCTGTCACCCAAGATGGGGAGGGCTAAGGGGGGAAGAATCTTCCCCCTCCTCCTCCCTTTTCCTTGGTGTTGGGATGAAGCCCAGGGTCTCACACATGCGCTGTAGCCAGGCAAGTGCTCTACCCCTGAGCTACTTCCCAGCCTACTCTCTGTTTTTAGAAACTCTTCTTGGTTAGTATGACACCCAATGTGTCATCCTGGGCCATGTGTCATCCTGGGCCTGGTGATCTGGTCTCTAGATTTAGTGACTCGACTCTCTTTCCTTGAATGTGTGTGTTAGGCCTCCAAGGCCCTGATTCAGAGAGATTGCAACAGCCCCTTTTTGAGTGGACCAGCACCTCATTGCTTAAAACCCATCCTGGGAGCTGGGCACGGAGCTCAGTAGTGGAGTGCCGGGGCTCTGGGTGCCATCTCCATGAACACAGCACAGACGCTCCGCACACCACCACCATCCCTGTCACACATCCGGCTTCTGCAGCACTGTGCTGCTTAGGGTGCCTGCTGTCCCACACTCCAGAATCTGCGCATTCTCCTGCTGGGCCCTCACCCTTTGAAATTCTGCTGCAATGTCATCTCTGCCATGGGCCACCCTACAACACCAGGGAGCTACTTTACTTGGGTCAGCGGTTCTCTGTTTTTTGCACTACTACTGGGGATTGAATGTAGGGTCTCATGTATGCTAGGCAAGCACTCTGCCATGGCCTATTCCCAACACTCCTCATACTCTCAAATGATTGGGGAACTCAAAAAATTTTTGGCGAGGTGTGGTGGCAATGCCTGTAATTCCAGCACTTGGGAGACTGAGGCAGGAGCATCCCAGAGACCAGGATGGGCTACATAATAAGTTTAAGGCCACCCCAGGCTGTATAGGGAGACCGTTTCACAAAACCAAATAAAATCCAGCTGGAGCTCACACCTGTAATCCTAGCACTGGGGAGGCTGAGGCAAGAGGATCCCCATGAGTTTGAGGCCAGCCTGGATTACATAGCAAAACCCTGTCTCAAAAAACAAATGGGCCAGGTGTGGTGGTGCACACCTGTAATCCCAGTACTTGGGAGGCTGAGGCAGGAGGTCACTGTGAGTTTAAGGCCAGACTGAACTGCATAGTGAAACCCTATCTGAAAAAGACGAGAGAGAAATGTTTGCTTATTTGCCACTTTCAGGTTTGACCTCCAAATGTATCCCAGGCTGGCCATCTTCCTGCCTCAGCCTCCTGAGCAGTCAGAGGTGCTACAGGTGTGCATCACTACATCCAGCAAGCAATGTTTAAATATTTTTCCTTTTTTTTTTTGTCTTTTTGAAACAGGGTCTCGATATGCAGTTCAGGCTGGCCTTGGACTCACTTTGTAGCCCAGGCTGGTCTCAATTTCCAAACAATGCTGCCTCAGCCTCCTGAGTGCTGGGATTACAGGTGGGCACCACCAGACCAGGCTGAATTATTTATTTAGCCTATTGGAGCTTGAACCCTGAGCCTTTGTCCTAAACTGTATCTCAACTCTTTGTTTTCAATGTATGAAGAATAATTTTTTACTCAATTTTTAAATTTTTATTAGTACACATTTGCAGTACACAATGATTACATTAGTCCTGGGGTATTGGTGCATGTACACAACACATTTTAATGGTTTTTATCTTCCTTTCCCCTCTACCCCCATTTTTTTTAAATTTTGAGAAAAGATCTCACTTAAGTTGCTAAACTACCTTTTTTTTTTTTTGTGGCACCAGGAATTGAACTCATGACCTTGAACTTGCCAGGCAGGCGCATAAACTACTTAAATTGGGCTAGAACTTTGAATCCTCCTGCTTCAGCCTCCCAGAGTGCTGAGATTCTGGGTGTGCACAACCATGCCTGGCTAAATAACATTTCAAAATGGAAAATAATTAAAATTTTCCAAATGTAATAATATAGTAAGGAAACTGGATTTACTTTACATTTCGTGGGGGGAAATCCCTTTGCAGCAGGCTTAATGAAAAAGTGCTGATTTTTTGTGTTTCTCCATCTAATCTGTTGATGTCACACGTCAGGTAGAAGCTCTTTCACTACTCATGAAAGAAATGAGTGAAACCCACATGCATAAAAAAATGGGCAGGTGTGGTTGTACACTCCTGTAGTGCCAGCACTCAGGAGGCTGAGGCAGGAAGGTCTCCATGAGTTGAAGGCCAGCCTGAACTACACAGGAAGACTATCCCTAGAAAACAACAAAAACAAAAGAGAAAAAAAAAAGCCAAAAGAAGAGTTTAGGTTGGATGTAGTACTAGATTGTAACAGTTTCCGAAGTCGAGGATTTTTCCCAGGTTTTTTTTTTTTTTTGTCTTTTTGAGACAGGGTCTTACTATGCAGTTCAGGCTGGCCTTGAACTCACTTTGTATCCCAGGCTGGTTTCAAACTTGAAACGATCCTCCTGCCTCAGCCTCCCAAGTGCTGGGATGATGGCATGAGCCACCAGGCTCAGCATTTTTTTTTTCCAGTTTTAAAAAATTTTGTTTCCTCCAGACATGGTGGTGCACGCCTGTCATCCCAGCACTTGGGAGGCTAAGGCAAGAGGGTCACTGACTACAAGGGCAGCCTAAGCTACATGTTGAGACCCATCTCAAAAAATAAAAAATGAAAAAAAATTGTTGTTTGTACGTTTGGGTACATAATGAACGTCTATCATGTGGTCCAGGTACATGGGCATACAGCACTGTCCAGAAAACAAAGTGGTCCTTTCTGTGCCCTGGAAGGGTTCACAACACACCTCAGCACCAGGGAATCAGAGGATTCATTTCCTTATTTCCAAGGCTGGTTTGGTTGAATGCAGCACAATGCATCCTGGGTAGTATATTTGCTCAGTTAGCTTTGTAAGCCTTTTGCCTTATCAGCCATCTTGGAAGTAAGGCTCCTAAAAGGACCTGGATTCAGCCCAGGCACCTCTTGGTCAGCAGTCAAATGCTCTACACCTAAGCTACAGCCCCTCAGCTGAAAGGAGGAAGATCATAGTTTAAAAGTAATGTATAAAAATAAATAAATAAAAATAAGAGTAACATGAACAAGCTGGGCATGGTGGTGCACTCCTGGAATCCTTTTTTTTTTTTGGGGGGGGTTATGGGGAGTAAACTCATGACCCTGCACTTGCCAGGCAGGCACTTAGGCCACTGAGCTAGCTCCCTGGCCTCTGGAATTATAGCTTTCTAGGAGACTGAGGCAGGAGGATTGTAAATTCAAACTCAGGCTGGACAATTGAGTGACTTAATAAGAATTGTTTCAAAAAAGGGGTGAGAGTGGGGATGTAGTTCTATGGTAAGTCTCTGGGTTCGATTTCCAGTACCAAAAAACAAAGCAAAGGCAAAACAAAACCTCACCTCTTTCATTATCAATGGTGTTACTCTTTTTTTTTTTTTTTTTTTTTTTGCAGCACCAGGGATCAAACTCATGATCTCACACTTGCCAGACAGGTGCTTAAACCACTGAGTTAAAACCCCAGCCCTTGTCTAGTTGAGACAGGGTCTTGATATGCCGTTCAGGCTGGCCTCGAGCTCACTTTATAGCCCAGGCTGGTCTCAAACTCACAACAATCCTCCAGTCTCAGCCTCCTGAGTGCTGGGATTACAGGTGTGGACCACCAGGCCCGGCTCAATGTTGTTATTTACTTATTTTTTTGTTGGTCTTTTTGAGACAGGGTTTTGCTATGCAGTTCAGTTCAGCTGCCTGATGGTGAGGTCATCAGCCAGGTGGCCAGGCCTGGAGGGGGTGTGCACAATGTGTAACCTGACCATGTCACCGTGACACAGTGCTCAGTGGGATTGCCTGGGTCTGAAACCTAAGCCATGATTGTACATGTATTATACACTGAAATCTTTGCTTTTTTATTTAAGTATAACTGACAAAGCATGCAAAAAAAATTTTTTTAAACTGGACATGGTGGTGCACTCCTATAATCTCAGCACTCGGGAGGGTGAGGCAGGAGAATGGTTTGCAAGTTCGAGACCAGCCTGGGATACAAGCTGAGCCCAAGGCCAGCCTGAACTGCATAGTGAGACCCTGTCTCAAAAAAAAAAAAAAATTAAGGTTGGGGATATAGCTCAGTGGCACAGTGCCTGCCTGGCAAGCTCAAGGTCTTGAGTTCAATTCTCGGTACAAAAAAAAAAAAAGACAAACCCGCAAAAAATTTGTAAAACAGCTAATGGGAGCCGGGTGTGGTGGCGCACTCCTGTAATCCCAGCCCTCAGGAGGCTGAGACAGGAGGATTGTTGCAAGTTGGAGACCAGCCTGAGCTACAAAGTGAGCCCAAGGCCAGCCTGAGCTGCATAGGGAGACCCTGTCTCCAAAAGAAAAGAAAAAAAAAAGAAAAAGAGGCAGACTTAAACGTAAATTCCTGTGTTTTCACAAGAATCCACGTTCAGGATACCCCTGAGCTCGATATATAGTTCAGGCTGACCTCCAACTCATAATGGTCCTCCTGCCTTGGCCTCAGCCCTGGTCTCTGGAGTGCTGAGATTGCAGGTGTGCACCACCAGGCCAAGCTTCAGTTTCCTTTTTTTTTCTTTAATTTGTGCCTCATTGATAAGTTTATATCATCCAGTAAAAAAAAAAAAAAAAGATTTTGAACAAGTTTCAGTCACATGTAAATCAATCTCTCAACACCAAAGCCAAAGAGGGGGTATAGCTCAGTGGTAGAGCATTTGACTGCAGATCAAGAGGTCCCCGGTTCAAATCCGGGTGCCCTCTCACTAGCTTTTTAAGTTTTTCACAGCAATAGAGTATAAATCAGAACATCAGGAAGGGAGTGATTTCTGCATCCAACTCTGAGGATGTCCTTTTTCACTTACACCTGGTATCAGAGGTCTCGAAGGCAGCGACCCTCGTGGGCAGATGTAGTGTCAACACTGGACTGTGTGAGAAACACTCCCATACTCGTGATTGGAAGAGTGGGTATACCCAGTCTTTCTTTTCTTAAGCACTACTCACCAACACTGCTTTTGTTTTTTGTTTGCTGATTTATTTATTTTTGAGACAAGATCTCCTTGTGTAGCCCAGGCTGGTATCAAACTCTCAGGGATCCTCCTGCCTCAGCTTACCAGGTTTATAGGCCTCTGTCACAATTCCTTGCTTTTATTTATTTATCTTGAGGCACGGTTTCACTATGCAGTTCAGGCTGGCCTCGAACTTGCAGTGATTCTCCTGCCTCAGCCTTCTGAGTGCAGGGATTATACATGTGTGTGCCACCACGCCCAGCCTGTGTAATTTTTTTTCACGCTCTGCTTTTAATGTTAATTATAATTTGGTTTTGGGTAAAAAATGGTGTGTCAGGGTGAAAGCAACATTCCTTTGCCTAATTCATCCCTGCCTGAGACGATTAGGAGGATGAGGTCTGGTTTGGGTGTGAGAGAACTGGGGTCACCAACTTCCCCTCTCCACAGGCGCTCAGGGCAAGGCAAGGAGGGCCGCAGGCTAGCTTGCTTTCCAGCCCGCCCACCACCTCCCTGCGCAGCCGGGCAGCTCCAGCAATGGGAACCAGAGGGGAAAATGCACGAGTATTCCCCGGGGGTCCCTGGGATGACACAGCCAGATTCCAAGTTTTAAATATCACCACTGCCCCCTGACCCAGCAGCATGCCTCTGCCCGTCTCCCTGATTTTTCCTTTTTTTGGGCAAAATCTAGTAGAGGGGCCACTTTTGCATCTCGGTCACTTATTTGCCTCCAGCCTGGCAGTCCTGCTGTCAATCATGCAGTCCACAGACATCTGGCTCCATCTTTAGGGCGTGAAGCTCGACCGCGTTTGTGTTGTGTAATCAGTTCGGTGGCCCTCGAAGTGTGGTCCCCGCGCCGGCATCGTCCAGGAAATTGTTCAAAATGCAAATTCTCTAGACCGGGTATGGTGGTTCACACTTGTAATCCCAGTACTAGGGAGGCTGAAGCAGGAGGAATCTGAGGCCAGCCTGGGCTAGGTAATGAGACTTTCTCAACAGGCCCCCCCAGGTAATTCTGGTGCATGTTCTAACCTGAAAACCAGAGCCTTCATTTACATCACATTGCATCGGGAAATAGCTTTATTTTGTAGTGTAATTAAAATGAGCTTGATCCAGCTGCATGTGGTGGCACATATCTGTAATCTCTGGACTCAGTTGGATGAGGCAGGAGGACCGCCGCGATTTGAAGAGCCGCCTGAAATGCTCTACCATTCTCTGAGTGCTTTTACTCTGTCACCCGGAATGAAGACAGTAAGGGTGAGAGTGAGATTCCTCTCTTGACCCCATCAGAAGCGAAAATTCAACCTGGGGGAGTCCCCCTGCCCTGACCCCTGCTGGACATGCACCCACACTTCCGCTAGCACAAAGCAAAACTAAAAGGTTCCGGCTAAGGCTGAAAATGAGGAAAGGACTTATTTTTGGTCGTTGTTTTGTTTTGACCTAGGACCCAAGGGTAAATCAAGCGCCGAAAGCACAAAATGGGTCAACCCGATAAGGAGAGGAAAAGTCTCCAAGGGGGCACCCGGATTTGAACCAGGGACCTCTTGATCTGCAGTCAAATGCTCTACCACTGAGCTATACCCCCGCGCCGCTGCGTCGCCGGGAAGTGACTCCTTTCGGTGCTGCGAGCGCATTGCGGCCGCCACGCCGCGGGGAGCGAGGGGGAAATGGGATGAAGGGGGAAGACGGGGTCAAGGAGGGCAGGGGCGCCGGGCCCCGCAGACTGCGGACGCGGGCGCTGAGGCGGCTGGCGGGGCGGGGGTTCCCGATCGGCCCGAGGGGTCACGCCCCGCACTGGGGCGGGAGGGAGTCCCGGCCCGGGCGCATCTGCCGCGGGCAAGGCCGCCCGCCCTCGACGGTGCGGGGCCCTGGCGTCCTCGGAGCCGAGCCCGGGAGTGGCGGGCAGGTCCGGGGCGCAGCGCGGCGCCGGTCGGCAGCACTGGGGTCCCAGCCCCCTGGCCCAGAGCGGTGCGCTCAGCCCGCGCTGGCGGGAGCGCGCCGCGCCGCGCCCCACCACCCCGCTCGTGCCCGAGGCGCGCCCCCGCCGCGCGGCCCCTCCTCCCGCTGTTTATTAGGGGAGGGAGAAGGAGGCGAGGCCAGTTCCCCGGCTCCAGCCGCCGCGCCTGCACTGTCGCCGCCGCGGTCGCCGCCCGCCCGCAGCCCCGGGTCGCAGGACTCGCGCCAGCTCGGGCGCCCGCGCCCCAGCCGCTCCAGGAGCCGCCATGAACCCCAACTGCGCTCGGTGCGGCAAGATCGTGTACCCCACGGAGAAGGTGAACTGCCTGGACAAGGTGAGCCCGCACCCCGAGGCGCGCGGGCCGGAGGAGGAGGAGTGGGCGAGAGGGGCCGGGTCCCCGCCGCCTCGTCCCTGCGATCGGGGGGCAGCGGAGGGAGGGGGCTGCGTCCTGGGGTCCGGGGGCGCCGACCCGGGTCTGCAAGACGGGAGAGCGCGGGGAGGCGTGCGCAACCCGCGCTGCGGGAGGGGGTCCCGCGCGTCCCGGGCTCGGGGACGGGGCGGCCGGGCCTGGGGTGTGTGCCTGTGTGCAGGGGTTGAGGGGTGCAGTCCCGCACCCCGGCCGCGAGGGCGAGCGCGGACGGCCGCTCCCTCTCCCCCGGCCCGGAGCGCCAAGTAGGCGGAAGCGCGGGCTGGGGGCGGGGGCGGGGGCGGGGCGCGGCGCGGCGGGGACGCTCACCGCGGCTCGGCCACCCGGGCTTCCGGGCCCGGAGGCTGGGGCGGGGGCTGTCGGTGGCAATCGCGCGCCGGGTGCTGGGCGCCTCGAGCGAGACCCCCTTTTTTGAAGAACCTGGGGCCCCCTTGGTGCAGGGGTGATTTAGGGGGACCCACGAATCTCCCCCAAGGCTTCCCAGCCCCCCAACTCGAATTAACAGCCACCTCCCGAGGCTGGGCAGCTCACCCCGAGCCGGGCGGGGGCGGGGGCTGGGGTCGGTTGGGTGGGTGGCGCTCGCCTTGCGGGGATCCCCTGAAATTGTGCTCAGTCTGCAGAGCCGGCTTGTAGAACAAAGACCTAACTTTTCAAAGCAGGTTTCTCCAACGGAGGGTGGGGT
>RJWT010006961.1:0-12657 GCA_004365215.1 Cuniculus paca | reverse complement strand
GGCGGGTGGCGGCTAGAACTGGGTGTTTCCAACGCGCTTTGGGGTAGGACCGCGTCCTCCCAGGAGCGCTGGGCGCCCCGCCCGGGTTTGGGGGAGGCCTCTGTGTTTTGCCCCCTCATCAACCCTGGTCTCCCCACCCCCACCAGGCTCCAAGTCCAAACGTCCCCTCCTTTCTATCCAAGCTGGCAGGAGTGGGGGGGCCTGCATGAAAGCGGGGCGCGCGTTTTGTTCTGGAGAAGCTCTCACTGGCCTGGTGTCCCTGCCCCCTCCCCCCACTTCCTCCTTGATCTTTGGCCCCTGAGTCAGGGCGAGGGGCGGGGCTGGGGAGCTTCGGAAACACTTCGGAACTTGCTCTTGGGGAAGGGGGCGGCGGGGCTGGAGCCGACGCGGGGCCGGGGCGGGGGGAGTCGCGGGGGGCACCGTGACCGCACCAGCCCCCTCCCCCAGCGCTTCACCGTCCTCCCCGGAGGGAGGCGCTTGGCCCCTGCCTCTGGAGTCCCGCGGCTCCTCTTATGTCCTCTTTGACTGACTGAGGCAGAGGCAGTCTTAGGAGTGGCTCTGGGTCTCAGTATCCCCATCTGGTTGAGTGTGATGGCGCCCTTGCCTGGCAGGAGGTGTCGCCTAGGCTGTGCCCGCCCTACCTTCTGTCCAGCCCCTTGTGAAGACCTTTGATGCTGCGTGTCATAGAGGAGAGGGCAGAGGCCTGCAGGCCACTCTCGCCAGCTGTTCTTGTCCCTTAGCGGTGTGATTCCTCCTTTTTATTTCTGAGCTCTATTTTTTTTTTTTCCTCTTTTGCGGCACCGGGGACCGAACTCATAACCTCACACTTGCTAGGCAGGCGGTTAGGCCGCTGAGCTAAATCCCCAGCGATTCCTGCGATTCCTCCTTTTTAAAACAAACGAACAAAAAAACAAAAAAAAAAAAACAGGGTCATGTTATGTCGTTTAGACTGGCCTTGAACTCACTATGTAGCCCAGGCTGGCCACCAACTGGTGATCCTCCTGCTTCAGCCTCCCAAGTGCTGGGTGTGCAGGCCTGAGCCACCATGCCTGGCACCCTCCATTTTTGGAAGCCTCCCACTTCCAGGAAGTGGAGCTAGAAAGACCTGTCCTCTCTCTGCTGCCCCATGACAGAGGCCTGGAATATCCAGGTGTCAGGTCTGTTCCTTGTCACTCCTTCAGGGCAGGGAGGATGGGTGAGACGGGTGCTGGAATGGGGAGCGGATGCCTGGGGGATGCTGAGCTGACACAGGAGTGGGCGCTGGTCTGCCCCTTAGGCACCGTCGCTGCCAGGCTTCCTGCTTTCAGGCTGGCATGGCCTGGTTCCCGGCAGTCCCCCATGGCCCGGAGCCCAGAATGAGCTGTGTCCTTGGTCTTTCTCCTCCCCAGCCTTATCTCCCAAAGGCACAGGTGGGTAGAAGCCTTGTCATTTGTCACCTCTGAAGGCCGGCCTGCAGGACCAGAGTGCTTTGCATAGTGGATAAGTATCTGGCCTCTATGGTTCTAGGAAGAGGTGGAGGGTTTCTGGGATTGGCGTTGGAGAAACAGGGTGACCTCATTCAGTCTTTCATTCAGCAGGTATTTATTGAACACTTACTTCGGGCACCTGCTTTGCATCCGGGGCCTTGTGCAGGTAAAAGTCCTGCCGCGCCCCTCTCCCCTGGATGGCCTGCTGCCCTGGCTTCTGAGAGCAGGTGGAGACATCGGGAGGGCCGGGCTGGTTCAGTTCTAGTTCCCTTGGAATCACCTAAGAGCTCCTGTACATAGTGCGCCCCCGACATAAGTCCGGGATAGGTGAATTCGAATCCAGGGTTTCTGCTCAGCAGAGCACTTTTACCTCTGTTTATCTCATTAGTGTGGACGGTGGGCCCCACCACCTCCTGACTGGAACGCAAACACATACCCACAGTGCTCTGGGAGGCTGAGACAGGAGGATTGAAAGTTCACTCTTAGTGTGGGCAGGTTAGTGACTTAGCAAGGCCCTGTCTTAAAATGAAAAGTAATGGAAAGACTGGAGACGTAGCTCAGTGTGAGCCGTGGGTTCAATCTCCAGTACAAAAAAATAGAGAGAGAGAAAGAGATTTGAAATTTGTGGGGATCTAGCAAAGATCTGTGTCTTTTCTCTTTTCTCTTTTTGAGACAGGGTCTCACTATGCCGTTCAGGCTGGCCTTGATCTTACTTTGTAGCCCAGGCTGGTCTCGAACTCAAAGTGATCCTCCTGCCTCAGCCTCCTGAATGCTGGGATTACAGGCATACACCACCACACCCAGCAATTTGTGTCTTTATTTTATGTGTTTCTTTGCAAGCTCTGTTCTTTTTTATTGTTTTTGTTTTTGTTTTGCTGTGGAGTCCAGTAATGTAGCCTGGCCTCAAACTTAGAGTAGTTCTGCCTCAGCCTCCTGAGGACTAGGCTTACAGGTGTGCGTCACCACACCTGGCTCCAGGACCTGTGCCTTTAAGTTAGTGGCCCAGGTGGACAAGTGAGCCAAGCTGGTGACTGTGCCAGGGTGGGGCTGGTGTTGCCTCTGGAGAGGAAAAAAAACGAAACCCTGGGCAACAGGAAGGGAGGTGAAGGTCCCGTGCTCCAGCCCTGAGTCACAGCCACCACAGGCGGGGCCCTAGGCTGCAGGCTCTGTCACCTGAGCTGCCTGTGCCCCACTCGGGAGCCTTGCCGGGAGGGGCAGGGCTGGCCTCTGTTTCCCTTTCTCTGGGTCCGTTTTCCACCAGGGGGTTTTGGGAGCGAGGAGAAGGCGTCCTACCTGGAGCGGCCTCTCCCCTTTGCCCAGGCCTGGGCCCGTGTGGTCTGTGAGCCCGGGCACCATGGCAGGCAGGTTCTCTTCGCCCTCCTGATTCCTAAGTCCCAGGAATGTTTGCCCGAAATCTTCTCTTTTGAGATGTGGCAAGCTTCCTGCCTCAGCCTCCCGAGTGCTGGGATGGCTGGCGTGCATCGGCACCTCGTCCTGCCCTCGGGGTTAGGGAAAGGTGCTGCAGAGGCCGGAGCCTCGGGGTTTCCTGGGCCTCTCTGGAGGCGGGAGCTGCCGCACAGCCTGGCCTGTCGTGGGGCCTGCACAGACGTTTCAGCTCCGCTTTCCGGATGTGGGGACGGAGCTCAGTCGCTGCCCTGCCGGCACTCAGTCCACTGTTTCCATTTCACTGCTCCTGAGCCCTGGTAGGGGGACAGGCGACCACCATCGTCCCCTGTCCCAGCCTCGGCTGAAGACAGTGGGGGACTCGGCATGGAGGGGATGAGCTGTCCCCTCTCCAGGGGCTCCCCTGCCGCCCTGGGCCACGGGCGGGCTTCCATGGAGGCCTGGCATTGACCTGCACCCCGGCCTGGTCCGTAGCCTCTGTCCCCATGTCGCCGCCGCTGGGCCTGGTGGGGGTATCAGTCTCACCCACGTGGCTCTGGCCATGGAGGTCCCCAGGACAGCGCACTCCCACGTCTGTGTGCAAAGTGGGTCATGGTCTGGATTCCGAGAATGTTTTTCCTGGCGGCCCCTTCGGGGTGAGGAGGCGGGGCCCCGAGGTTCCTCTCCCCGAGGCTGCCAGACTGGGGGGTGGCAGTGCAGGGGCCACGGTGGGGGGGGGCTGTCACGGTGGGGATCTGGGGGCAGGGACCACCCTGCTTTAGCTTTCCTTATGTACCATGGGGAGCTGGGCAGATGCCAGTTGGGTGCTGGGGTCCCGGGGTCCCAGTGCAGTGGGGCCTGAGGAGCTCAGACCCCTGTCCCTTTACTTCTGGGCTTGCAGCTGCCTTCTCTGCAGAGTGAGGTCTCCTGTCACTTTTGAGACATTGTACCGTAAGGTTTCCCCTTCAGGTCTCCTGGACAGGGGAAGTCTATTAGAGGACGGACACCCCCTAAATGAGCCTGGTGGTCCCTGGT
The DNA here is from genome assembly GCA_004365215.1 of Cuniculus paca. Classification (NCBI taxonomy): domain Eukaryota; kingdom Metazoa; phylum Chordata; class Mammalia; order Rodentia; family Cuniculidae; genus Cuniculus; species Cuniculus paca. The sequence continues at coordinate 8,773 of RJWT010006961.1, read as the reverse complement.
TGAATCCCAGGCCCCTGGCTTCCTGAGTGGTGCCCTGAGGCTCCTGGTCCCTCCCAGGCCTCCGGCTGGCTCAGGGCAGGGACAGGGAGAGCCATCTCCGTCCTAGGTGGCAGCTGCAGGGCTGAGTTGATGTCTCGTTTGCACGAGTTTGCCAGGTCCGCGTGGCTTTTCTCCAGAGCGGGATCCCCCCTCTGTTGCATCGCCTTCTCCGCTGCCCCCTGCCACGTCCATTCCTGCCACCTGCATCTAGGACCTGACACTGGGACGTTGCCCAAGGTCACCCAGCTATGACCGATGTCCTCTTGGGCTCAGCAGGGCACAGGCTGCTGGATGCTGGCCTACCTGCCATCTCCCCAGGGTGCAGGAGGGAGGGATCCGCAGCCCAGGGGTGCAGGCTCTGCAGCACAGGACATTCACCCCTCTCCTGGTCAGGGCTTCTTCCCACGGGAAGGAGGCGGCGCTGGAGCACGGGGCCAGGGTGCATGGAGGCTGGGGCCTCCTCGTCCCAGCCCCTGTGGGGTTGCAGAGCTGCCCCTTCCAGCCCAGCACTGTCTGCGGTGAGGTGTGCGGGGAGGCAAAGCCGACCTGGAGCGCCCTTCCCACCCTCCACCCACAGGCCCGCCTTCTCCCCACCCTGCCGCTGCCTGGCTGCTTGCTGGGGACGGGCTGGAGCGGCGTCTGACGGGTGTCCCCGTGTCTCCACCTGCAGTTCTGGCATAAAGCGTGCTTCCACTGCGAGACGTGCAAGATGACCCTGAACATGAAGAACTACAAGGGCTATGAGAAGAAACCCTACTGCAACGCGTGAGTCCTGCGGGCCGGGCGGGCGGGCGGTGCCTGCCCTCTCCTCCTTCCTGCCTTCCTCCCCCTCCGAGAACCGCACGGTGGCCCTGCCGGCACTTGGACGCCCTGTCCTGTGTCACAATCATGTGTGTGCTCAGACAGCTAGGTGCAGCAAGGGCTCTTCCTGTCCCCGCTTTACCAGTGAGGAAACAGGCTTCCGGGAAGGGTCTTGGTGAAGATCGCAGGGCTGGGAAGGCGCTCAGTTGGAACTGGGATTGAGATTAGGATTGGTCTCCCCTTCACCTTTGCTTCCCTCATTTTCCTTCTTCTGTCCGCAGGGGTGGAGGGCCCAGCGTGACAGTGCTGTCCACTGCCCGGCAGCCGGGAACGCTGCCCCTTCCTGTTGTAGGAGTAGCAAGTCCAGCTCATCCTGTGAGACCTCACGGGCAGCTGCTAGGCTGGGGCTGCGGGTCAGAAGTCTTGCAAATAGGTGGCCGGATCGGTATTCAAATGAACTGGGGTCTGATTGGAATCTAGCTCTTTGCTTTCCCTTGGGAGCAGGGGAAAAAGAGCAAGACAGTTTCTTGTGTGCCAAGGCCTGGGAATATTAGATTAATTCTCAGACGGGAGGCTCTTCGGAGCCAGAGTTCATGCAGCAAGGGAGACTCGGGACTTATCCCAGAGGGGCTGGGACCTTAGCTCCCTCTGAGGAGCTGTCGCTCATGTGGTCACTCCCAGTGCCCTCCTGTACCCGGGCCTCGCCCCTTGAGGGCTTGGAACGACCATCACCCATTTATTGTCCTGCGTTTACTGTCTGCCTCCTGCCGCGCTGTGCCCGCCTCTGCCAGCTACCCGGACAGCCGCTTCTGGGTAAGATCTCAAGCCCGAGAGGTGCACCGGCAAAGTCCTTTCTGAAGGGTGGGCCCTGGGCAGGTGTCTTGGGTAGAGGGAGGGCCGTGCCTAGCTGAGGCGCTTGCTGCTGCCCCCGGCTCCGCTACCCCCAGCCCCTCCCAGCCCCAAGGGAAATGGGACATTCTTTGAATTCTTATGGGCTCACACAAGCCTTGATTCTCTGCCACTTCTTCCCTCCTTTGGGGAGCCGGGTGGGGTTCAGAGAAGCTGAGCCTCTTAACCCGTTGGCTGCTGGACGCAGATGCTGTGGAAAAGGAGCAGAGGACACAGGAGCCCGGCGCGGCTTCCCATGGCTTCCTGAGACTCTGCGGCCTAGAACGCAGCGAGCACTGGGAGTTGGGGAGAGAAATTGGAGTCTTGTCCTTGTTTTCTTTGCACTTCTCGGCTTTGCGCCACAGTCCTGGCTGACTGTGTCTCACTTGTCTTCCGGGGAGCCCAGAAGCAGCACGTGGGGGTGCAGGGTCTACTGATGTCCAACTAGAGAAACAGTGTGACCCCTTCTGCTTTCCTCTCCAGCTTTAGCCACACCCAGGTGACCTCTGGCCTCCGGCCCAGCTAGGAAGGACTTGGCTGAGAGGGGAGACCTGGGCATCTGTGAGCCAGCTGTGCAGTGGGGCAGCCAGCCAGATGGGCATCCACGATGAGCACCTGTCTGAGCCTTGGTTTCCCCATAGTTAAAAATTCCTGCTGGGTGTGGTGATGCACGCCTGTAATCTCAGCACTTTGGAGGCTGAGACAGGAGGATCGCTGAGAGTTGGAGGCCAGCCTGGGTATATAGTGAGTTCAAGACCAGCCTGAACTTCTCAGCAAGACCCAGTCTCAAAAAAAAAAGAGAGAAAAATTCCTACCCAGGGACGCTGGTCCCGGCACCAAAGTCCCTGCACCAGGCACTTCCTGATTTTTCCTTCTGGTTTTTTCCCCTTGCTGCACTTCTGAGGATGAACCCAGAGCCCTGTCCGTGCTGGGCAAACCTGGACCGCTGAGCCATGCCCTAAACCCTCCCTTCCTATTTCCTTTCTTTCTGGGTTTTTTTTTTTTTCCTTTATTTGGGTTTTTTTTGGGTCTCCCTACGTAATTTGGGCTGGCCTGGAGCTCACAGCGATCCTCTTGCCTCAGCCTCCCGAGTGCCATTACTGCCCTCTCCCTGCCTCTGGCGGCTTCCCGAATCCTGGCTGTCCAGGTAGAGCTGTCTCCTGTCCTGTGTGCAGCGCCCCTGTCCCGGGCTGGGCTAACCCCTTTGTGGGTCCTGCAGGTGCAGTGGTTGGTATTTTGCCAGGATACTGGGCATCCACAGTGAGGGTATGAGCTTAGCCTGCGGGGCCGGTCCCTGACTGAGCCTGAGGGCAGCTGGACTGACACTCTGGAGAGTGACTGGAAGCAGAAAAAGGCGGCTGCTCTGTGTCTGGATTTCCTGGTGGCTGGGATGAGCTGCTTTGGTTGGAAAACACCGATGCCTTCGATGATTTGTTTCGTAAATGGGATTCTGCAACCCCTAGCCAGTGCAGCCTGCTTCCTGGTCTCCTTGCAAATGATTCTTGGCCCAGGTCCGGGCTGCGCAGGGCCACCGCTCCCTCCACCCCGGAGATGAGGCTGGGTGGTGGACAGGGGAGCCAGCTTTTGGGGTACCAGCGGCTGGGCATGGGCTGGAATGGAGCGACTCAGTTGCACCTTTTGCTTCATCACTGATTGAAGCCATTGGGCTTCACCCAACAGTTTACTTGAGATATGAGGTATGGGGCTTGGACAGGCATGGCCCTGATATTGCGGTGCTAGGAACTGTGCTCCTGCCCTCTCCCCAGGCTGTAGAGGGGAGTGGGGTGGTGTCTGTGCGCTGGATTCCTGTGTAGCCCCAGCTGACCTTGAATGCCCTGTGACCCATCCCCTGCCTCAGCCTCCTGAGTGCTGCATGACAGGCGTGTGCCGTGCCCTGCCTGCTTTATTTTCTTCTTCTGTTTCATTTGTTTGTAGCTCTGCAGTCCGGAGGGCTGGTGAGCTCTTCCTCCAGCCTGCCCTTCATCTTTTGGACTTCGCCTGCCTTTTGCCTCTCTGGTCACACAATGACTTCTTGTTGCTTCCTGTCTCCAGCGCTTTGCCCCTAGGCCTGGGGGGACAGGAGGGGACAGGAGGCTGAGAAAGTGGGTTAGGGAGTCCTCCTGCCGCCCGCCGCTGGGCAGCGTTCCCAGCAGGGGCTTTGGAATCAGCAGCTCTAACCAGAGGCAGCAGGATGTCAGGGCTATTCTGGGGGTGTTTTTTTTCCCCCTCCCCCTTTTGGTGGAACCAAAAACTCCTTGTTGCTTTGGTTGATGTATTTTTGTTCCTCCTGAAACAAAAAGCTGTGGTTTCTGAAAGGGTCTGGGGCTAGGAGGGCGAGGTCCCTGCAGAAAGCAGAGCTGGGCTGTGGGGATCCCTGCCTTGTGCTCCTTCCTCCCCTGGAGTGGAGCTGGTGGCAGGGAGTGACACTGTCCTTGTCACCTGGGAGCCCTGGTCGCTTCACGGTATCCTCCCTGCCCTTGAGGGCTTCCGAGCAGGAAGGTGACTCAGAGGTCCTCAGGGTGACCCCTCTCCTGGGACAGAGGCTGCCTGCTTGTCTCCATAGGTCACTGTCTATCCCAAGAGGGCCCTTATTTTTGCAGTTTTGTTGTGGTTATATTTTTGAGACAGGGACTCACTATGTAGCTCAGGCTGACCTTGAGTGCTCAGCAGTCTTCTGCCTCAGCCTCCCGAATGCTGGGATTGTAAATGCACATCAGCACACTAGGCCAGTAATGGTGAAGCCTGGTGGTGAATTTCCGGGTAGGGTGCGTGGGACGCAGGACAGGGCTACTGTGTGGCTGCGTCGTATCCTGAAGGCCAGGCTGTCGCCCACACCTTTCTTTCTGGCCACCAGGCTTTTCCTGGTTGTGCCGTCATGGATGCTAAGTCCTTTTCCCCTGTCCCCAGGGGTCCTGTCCTAGCAGGCGGCTCCTGGCAGCAGGGAGAAGTGGGGCGGGGGCAGGGCCTGGGCTGCACCGAGCCAGTGTGGACTGTGCTCCCCGCTTACCATGCCCGGGAGCCCCTCGCGCTGTCCAGGCTGTTGCTGTAGGGCAGGTTTCCAGCAGGGATGGGTGTTCCTGTGTCCGCCTCGGAGCCCGTGGTGGTGCACGCGCACGTGCACATGTACACGCACACGCCTGCATGCACACGCACACACCTCCTCCGTCCAGCCTGGAATCTGAGGTAACAGCTGCGGGAGGCGGGGGTTCCGCTGTTTCTGGAAGGAGTCAGGTCAGTCCTGTCGGCGGGAGGAGGAGCAGAGCCACCGCCCTTGCCCTTCCACAGACCCGGGCGCCTGTCCTTGTGGCCTCAGGTGTGAGCGGGCTCCTGCGCCGTCGTCCCGGCTGGGCCCTGTGCGCTTCTTCTTGGTCGTGGTCGCCTGTGCTGTCCGCGGCTCATCCCCTGCCCCCACCCGTACCCCATCGACCCCTCTCCCTCCCTCTTCTCTGTCTCTGCCTCTGCTGTGCGCTCTTGCCTGGAGCTCAGGATGCAGTTGCCATGGGAACCCGAAGCCAGTGAGCAGGGGAGGAGATGCAGGGCTGTCTCACCAGGGCTGGGGGCTGGGGACTGGCTCAGGGGCGGGGGGTGGCCCGTGCATGGGGAGATCGGCAGCCCCAGAGCTGCTCTTTAATGTAGTTAATCCGCTGCCAGATTAAAATCCTTTGCCGCCCCCCTGGCAAATTAAACCCAGTTGCAGTCTAGGCTGCTTTCACTCCATCCCGCCTTTTCGGGGTTAGTGTTCTGGTTCTGGGGGGCTGAGACTGGGGACAGCGGTGGCCCCTAAGAAAGGATGGGACTGCAGGAGAGAGGAGGGATATGGCATGGGGGTGGGGGGTGTGATGGCTGGTCACACAGCTGCCCTGTGTCCCACAGAGCGCACATCTGTATGGTCAGGGTGCGTGGTGGGGGGGCAGGGGAGGAGCCATGTGCTGGGGAGGGGGTGCGTTTGGCCAGCTGTGCACACATCTGGCTGCCCTCTCCGACCACCGGAGCTGGTGCTCTGATTTAACCCTGTGCTTTCCTGCAAATGTGAAACCCAGCAAACCCAGCAGCAGCAGATGACTCCCCTGGACTGGTGCTGGGGAGCCCCTCCTGCTCCCCCTGCCACTTCCTTTTACCCTGTCTCTCTTGATGCTACCTCATTCTCAGAATTAACTGCACGTCTGACTCAGAGATATCCACTTCCGCCCTGTGTATCCCGGCTTAGAGATACTTAGAGGGAAATGCGTCCTCGCCATGCAATCGCCCCAATTCGGGGGATGGTCATCTCTGAAGCACTCCGTCCTCGCCTGCCCCGAGTGCTTGGGGACTTGACGTGTGCTTCCGAGCTGTGGGTGTTCCTGGCCACGGGTAGCAGGTCCAGGCTGGGGATGGATCCCTACCTTCCGCCTGCATTCATTCATCTGCGGGCCATTTCTCTTGCCAGACGGGGCACCTGTGTTTGCCTTTCTCCTCCTCCCCTCACTCTGCAGGGAGAGCTGCTCACAGGGCTGGCCAGGACAGTAAGCCTGGTCCAGAGCGGAGGAGGACTCACCAGGGTCATCCAGCGTCACTCAGTGCTGTGTCCTTCTAGCCATGACCCCATGGACCACCCCCAAGTCTTGCCTTTCACCATGCTGCTCAGAGAAAAGCTGTGTTCAGGCTGGGCGTGATGGCGCACGCCTGTAATCGTAGCACTTGGGAGGCTGAGGCAGTAGGATCGTTGTGAGTTTGAGGCCAACCTGGGCTACAAACTGCCTTGGCCCCTGTCCAGCTTGAACTGCATAGTGAGAACCTGTCTCAAAAAAAAAGACACACACACACACACACACACACACACACACACACAAAGAAGAAGCTGTGTCTAAAGGTAGCCAAGGGTGGTGCCAGCAGCGGGGGACACCCAGGTTTGGTGAGATCGCAGGCAGGTAGCAGCTCACAGCCAACTCCCAGCTGGGTCAGGCCTGGATGGACGTTGCAGGGGGCTGTCATCTCTTACCTGGGCTCTGCAATGGTTACAGTTGTGCTGGGCACGGTCACCAAAGCTAAGAATGCCCAGGCCTTGGTCCCTGAAACAGCTGGGCCCACATGGCCGCAGTTCCGTGCCAGCCACCACGGCTCCAGGCTGTGGGGCGTTGAGGTGACCTAGGGAGACATAGGAGACACAAGTTCTGGTTCTGGCCGAACTTCAACGCCCAGTGTGACCTTCATGTATTCAACAAGTACTCCCTGAACACAGCCGTGTTCGGCGCTTGGGGCAAATTGACGGACAGAGGCTAAAAGTGCGTTCCATCTCAGCAACGATGGGGAGACAAGATCATGACACCAGTGACCAGGGCCAGCCACAGTTCCCCCTCCTGTGGAATGACAGGGCTGTCCTCAGAGGATACCCTGGCTCCTGCCACCGCCGAGCCGGCCTTGTCTGGGGCCAGGACCCTGGGCTGTCCCACGTCTGGAGATGGGAAGCCAGAGCCTGGGGTGCGGGGATCCAGGAAACTGCGCGGTGCAAATCTGGGTCCTGCCTTGGCCCCTTCTGTCAAAGGGGGACAGTGACTGCGCCAGCCACCGAAAGGGACTGTGAGGGTTTGATGCACTGTTGCCAGGCAGACGTTCACTGTTGCTGCCGTCTCCCGCAGGGCACTTTTCTGGCCTCAAGCTGCTTTTGCTCCCCACCCTGTAATTAAGCCAGACCTTGTGGATGTAGCCAGTGGCATTGCTTGTCTCAAGTCCCAAGTCCACTAGGGGCCCTGGGTTCGAGTCCCGGTACGGCAGAAAACCCTACCAAATCCAAGGACAGCTGAAATGCCACCACTTTGGGTATCTACGATCTCTGTCACATCCTCCAGGAATCCCCCGTGCGTGTTCCATTTCCCTTCTGTCTCCTGTCCCTCTTGCCCTCCCTGGGCATGGTTGGTCCCCATTTCTGATGATATTTGAGGCAGGGCCTCACTGTGTAGCCCAGGCTGCCCTCAGGTCCACCAGCCTCCATCCAGCCTTAGCCTCCCAGGGCTGGGATTCCCAGCCGGCGCCACCACACCTGGCTTCTGTTTCCAGTCTCGGCCCTGACCCATGCCCATCTTCTCCCCGGCCTGCTGAGGCCCTCCTGGGTGATGCAGGCCCGATGGCCTCCCTGGGACTCAGGACAGCCACTGGGCCTGTGGCCTTCCTGGTTCAGCAGATCCAGGCCCAATGTGCGGAGCGCTGTCCCGCACGCAGGGACAGGCAGTGGCCGCAGGGTGCTGGGGCTGCCCGTGGTGAAGAGGAAGTGGCCACCGGGAGTGACACCCCTCTGTTTTGTCCCGCAGACACTACCCCAAGCAGTCCTTCACTATGGTGGCCGACACCCCGGAAAACCTGCGCCTCAAGCAACAGAGCGAGCTTCAGAGCCAGGTAGGGGAGGCGTGGGGGGACGGGGCAGCAGGGCTGCTTCCCCTGCGGTCGGCCCCGGGCCGAGGTGCTGCAACCCTGCTCCGTCTCCGCCCCCGTGTGCTTGCTTCACACTTCCTGGCCTCGGTGCGGGCACAGCCGGGCCCTGCTTCCTGGAGAGGTGCATGTCGGATTGACGGCGTCCTGGGCCCCCGGAAAGCCTGCCTCCTCCAGGAAGCGGCTCTGTGTATACCTACCCACTCGCATAGCCAGGTTTGGGGGGCTCACCGTAGTCCGAGGCTGCATGGCCTCCCCCCGCAGCAACCCCAGATTGTCTCCAACCTTGGAGGGCAGGTGGGAAGGGGTCTGGCTTTCCTGAGCCCAGGGTGGTGTGGGGAAGGGTGCAGCCTGGTTAAGGGACACTGGGCAAGAAACCAGTGGTGTGGCTAATTGTGGTGGCACATGCCTATCATCCCAGTACTCTGGAGGCTGAGGCAGGAGGATCTCAAATTCCAGCTCAGCCTGGGTAATTTAATGACTTAGCTACTTAGTAATAAAAAATAAGAGCTGGGTGTGGTGGGACACACCTGTGATCCCAGTACTCCGGAGGCTGAGGCAGGAGGATTGCAGTGAGTTTGAGGCCCACCTGGGCTACATAGCAAGACCCTGCCTGTTTTTAAAAAATTAAATAAATAAAGCC